>ML797544.1:95723-123080 GCA_009831015.1 Picea engelmannii
TTTTTTTTTTTTTTTTTTTTTCGTTTAGTCAAATGTATATGAATATTTTTATAAAAGAGAAGTAAGTTTTACAATTTTAAGCTTGTAGGTAGATTGGTAAAGGTGGGTTATTTTTTTAATAAATTAGATAAAGAAAAATATTTTTATTTTATTAATTATTGTAATCAATTAATTTATTTATTCTCTGTAACTTATTATAAATAATTATAATTGTAATCTAATGTTTAAGATTATGTATTTTCTTTATTTATATAAATTTTAATAATCAAATATTTAATCTAATTATATTTTAAATATATTTAATAAAATTTAAATTTTAATAAATCATAATTTTATTTTATATAATAATTTAAAAATAATTATTATAAAAAAATAAATAATAATTTATAACAACTTTTTATAATTTCCAGCTACTAAAATTTTTAATCAAAGGCTAGTCCATCTCAAAATTGAATATCCTAGCTCTTAATAAATAGAAATTAAAATATCTTTTATGATGATGATGATTAAAGTCCACTAAGACCTAATTGGTCTATCTGACCTTAAGAGGGTAGGTGATTACTTGCGATTCTTTAGAATTTTGTTTCTGTGTTCGAAAAGCATTAAGAGAAGGTTTCCAAGATCACCATACTTTTGTTGAGTTAAGAGGTTAGGAAGGTTGGTAGTGTGATCAATATTTTGAAAATGAGATCTAATATGGGTATAGGCTGGACAATCTAAGAGAAAGTGTTTTTCATCTTCAACCTTCTTAGTGTCACAAAGGTGATACACTCTTTCATCCCATGGCGTTTTAGGAATTGACCAACGCCCAGTTTCACTATGCATTCAATGATATCAATTAAACGAAAAGATAATATATAGTTTACGTGTTTTACACATATTAGAACATTAAATATTGTGTATCTATTTTTTTAAAAATATTAAAATAGATTGTGAATTTTTATTTTAAATTCATAGTTGATAAATTATTATAGTTTAAGTTTATTTTACACATATTATAACATTAAAAGTTGTGTATGATTTTATTTATTTTTAAATATTAAAATTGATTGTAAAATTTTATTTAAAATTCATAGTTATATTTATATTTTTCATATATATTAATATTTTTTCAAGATAAAAATATTTATTATTTTTCATATATATTAATATTCTTTTTGAATAAAGATATTCACTATTTTCATATATAATTATATTGATGAAAGAAGTTTAAACATTATAAGATTTAGATTTTTTTGGTAATATTTGTCGAATCTAGTTATATTGTAATCTAAACAATTAAATTTGTAAAACCTAAATTTTGAACAAAAATATCTAAATTGTAGCATTTAGACTATGCTTTAATAAAACTAAACCCTCTAAGTTTCTAAAAATAATGTGAAATGTAACTTTTTTTATAATTTTTATATCATTAAAAATATAGCTAGATCTGGCCCTTATGCCACCACTTGTTGACCATATCATCCCCTACATAGTGAGAAATTATAGTAGTGGGGCTTATTTAACATTTTTTATATGTAAAGTATCATTTTTTCATCATGGGTAATAACCCAAGAGTATATCTAGCATCCCACAAGCAAGATATATCAAAAACTTATGACTTAGAAAGGCTTGAGATGTCCAAAATCCCACCAGGGTGTACCTCTATCCCAAGGCTTGTCTACACTTCTAGACTTATCACAACATGCCAACATGTACAGCCTCTACCCCCCTTCTATGTAAAGTATCATTAAAAAAACTATAGCTAGATCAGGTGTTAGGGATGGGATAGGTCTTTGTGCCACCACTTATTGACCGTCCCATCTCTTACATTGATCCAGGTGGATATTGATGGCCACCCACCTGTTTCGTATTCCAACTGGCTCATCTAGATAGTTTTTGGTTCAACTTGTTTCTCTGTAATGGGGACATTTCTTTGTAATTGTGGGTTCTACACTTATGGGGTTGTCCTGAATCCCTACACAACATTCAAGTGGATATTGGTGACCACCCACCTATTCCAACTGGCTTATTTTCGAATTTTTCATGTCAATACATCTTTTTGTACTTTCAGGGCCGTTTGGGGGATCTAAACAATGTTTTCTTGTCTTTCCACAATCAAGTTGTAGATAGAGTTAGATATCATTAGAATAATGCATATTTCTCGAAAAGACCTTTCCAATGGGCTATCACACGCCTAAAACAAGATCGTATGCAAAAGTTACGACCTTGGGAAGTTAATGTACTAACTTACCTAAATGGGGCCCATGTGACTTTTGGCGCTTTATCTCCTAGGGTCGGGTTTTTTTATGTCTAAGGTTTTTGCATTCAGGTTATCATAAAAATGCCTTCAGAGCCTCATTGTAATCTTCTTCTTGCGAATGAGCGTAGCTGTCACATCTCTTCTCAGAGATAAAGTTGCCTCCATTCTGGTGAGTCTTGTACTTTGTATTTTTACAATCTCTTTACAATTATTTTATTAATAGAAATCATGTATTGTTGTATTTCTTTGTTTCTAAAACTTTTTATGTGTATTTCATTGTAATATCTCTTGTCACATACCATACCAATTTGTCACATGCTCACTGTGGCAACCTAGATTTTTCGTCTTTTCTTCGAGGGACAGAATCCTTGAATTTCTATGGGGCCTAGCGTAGACCATCCCTTCCCTTATCCTCCCCCATGTGATAGTTGGCTATGACCACATGCCTTAGCAAAAAGGCACTTCCAGCTTTCGCATTTTGGGATTTCTGTGTGCGAGCTCTCCCCGAATCCCTGTCCCTTGAAATGTTGAAACCTGAAATGGGGATTACGAGCTCCTTGGATCCCCTTTTTCCTACTCCATGCAACCACCTTAGTGAACATGCGCTAACACCAAATGGCGCTACCGAAACTCGACTTTCGAGATTCCTGTTGCAAGGGACCCTTGTTCCTTCACTCCCCAAAACCCGAAAGCCAGGTATCATTCGGATCTACGGTCCAGATCATCGACTTGATCAACGGCCCAGATTAAATCTCGACATTCTACCTTTCGGTATTTCTGGCGAGGTCTTCACTCCTATTCCTCTGATCTCCAGAACCCCGATGGCATTAGACCTTTGCAACATGTTCTCTACAAATGGATAGTCCAAACCCTTTCGGGACTCCTCCTTCCTACCACAAGACCCTGTCTAGTTACCTAGGGCTCATCCACAGAGCGCGTTGGGATTTTGGGTACCGGGATTTCATGACTTGCGAAAACGAGGGGTCTTGCCCTTTGGTTTCCCGGGTGCCGAAACGCCGAAACCTATTCATGCTAAACCAATTTGGGGTTTCGTATACTGGGATTTCGCGACTGGAAAAAACGGGGGGTCTTACCCTTTGGTTTCCCATGTGTCGAAACACCGAAACTTATTCATGCTAAACCAATTCAGGGTTTCGTATACCGGGATTTCGCTACTGGCGAAAACGAGGGGTATTACCCTTTGGTTTCCCGGGTACCGAAACACTGAAACCTATTCACGCTAAATCGATGGTCCAGATTACTCATGGATCAATCACCACAATCACGTCGCGATTTTGTGAATCGCGAGTTCGTGCAGTCCTACCCTTGACCACTCCAAGTTGCGAGTCTGCGAAATGCTACCCGACTGCCACACGTCCTATGTCGATGGACGGTTCCAAATACTTCATGATTTTCAGGACGTTGTTGAGTCCACTCTCCTACCTATGCAACGGTTAAGTTTGATAGTCAATAGAGCCCCGACAGATCCTTGGATCTACGGCCCTGGATCCCATCGCTACTTGTGAAGGATGAAAGGGTCGAGGTGTTAACACCTGACTCCTCCTCTAGATCCATCAGTCTTGACAGATCTGGGGTATTTCCAAAAGGATTCCGACCGTTTGTCTACCAAACGATGGGGTATTCTCGTTCGATAATTGGACTCGCTATCCTTTCTGAGCTTGAATCACGATATTTAACCTCTCAAAGCTTCAAACTCCCACTACTCCAAGACCTTAGAGAGCTACTCTTTCTTGCTTAAGGTTTCCAGACCCAAATTGCATGAACCTTCAGATGGTTCTTGGAAAATTGTCCTTGATCTTAGTCGAGTCTCTGGGTAAAGGTTCGGTACGGTTCCAAGGTTTATGGGGTAACTCTCGGGGAAGAGTACTCTCGAGGAGCCTTCCTAGAATATTACAAGAATCAAGCAAACAAGACGATTCTCGGTGGAGCGAACTCATGCCCTAGACTTAATCATTTATATAGAAACCAACTATGGCATGTAAGTATACACAGGCATCCATTATTTCCAGTCTAAAACACCAGGCAATCATTCCACATAGAGATCATTATGGGCATATAAACATGAGCATGTATTCATGATATTCAATACAAAATACAAGGCATAAAACACTTATCAGATCCACCAGGCGTGATGCAACTGCTGAGAGGGGTGCTCATTTCCACCCAACCATAGGATTAGTGACTCCAAACAGATTTACCACAATGATTTGAGATTCAATCTCCTACTTCCAACTCAACGGAAGTCAAGGACAAAGGTTACTCTCTTTCTCCTATGTTCAAAACTCCCTGTGTTTCCATAGTTTCTCCAGTTCTCTTCCGCGATCCCTGTCGTGCATGTTTTCTCTTCTTTTCCCCACACTTCCTTTCTTGCCTTTTCTGCAAGATTACGTGCGGCATGAATTCCCCCATCCGTGGTCAGTTCTGAGAGCTTCTACGGATGTGCGGTTCACCCCCATCCCCTCATTAACTCTTGAGGAGCCTCCCCACCTACCATCCTGGTGGGTAATTCATTCCAGGGTCAGAGAGTTGCTTTTGTCTTTGAGCAAGTAAAAACCAGTACGACATTGGTTCGGTGGAAGTTAACGCAACCATTCCAAGTCCCTTCCACCACCTCTCATTAGCCAGCGTGGTCTCTTTTAGCACATCCCCCTCCCAGTAGTCATGCAACACATATTCATAACATAATTTACGTTCATCAACCTTTTATACAAAGGTCTGTCAAATCAAACATTCACATCTTTGAGTTTTCCATAGTTCTTGGCCAATATAGTTATTTTTATAGACTGGGGGAAACAGGGTGTTACAATTCCCTCCCCCTTAAAGGAACATCGTCCTCGATGTTCTATCTATCAATATGACATATATGTACAGAAGTAAACAAAATCGGATATGCTTGTTTCATGGGATCTTCCATTTCCCATGTAGCCTCATCTAGGCCAAAATGTTTCCACTGCACCTTGACCTATGCAATGGTTCGGTTCCTGAGTGGGGTTTCCTTTCTGTCCAGTATGCATTGAGGTTCTGGCAGGAATTCTCCCTCTGGTTCCACCTGGATCATAGACTAGTCAATTATATGATTAGAATTGTGTATATGTTTCTTCAATAATGAAACATGGAAAACAACATGTGCTTTTATTGTGGGAGGAAGTGCTAGCCTATAGGCTACAGGTACCACTCTATCTAGAATTTAAAAGGGTCCACAATATCGAGGTGCCAACTTGGCACAAGCTGCCATCCTCAAGGAACTCTTCCTGGGCCTAACTCTAAGATATACATGGTCTCCCGTCTTGAATTCTCTTGGATTTCTCTTTCAGTCGACGTAACTTTTCTTTCTGTTATGAGAGACCTTTAGATTTTGTTTTATTTGAATCACTTGTTGTTCCATTTCTTTCAACATGTTGGGTCCAATAGTAATTCTGTTTACGGGATTACTCCAACTAACTGGAGTGTTGCACAACCTATTGTAGAGGACTTCGAAAGGACTCGTCTTCAAGGATTCTTGGTAGCCGTTGTTGTAGGCGAATTCCACCAGTGGCAGGTAATCTTTCCACTTTTTAGGTTGATGCATTACATGCATTATTAGAATGTCTTCTAATATTTGGTTCACTCTTTCCATCTGTCCATTGATTTGAGGATGATAGGCTGTGCTAAACAATAATTTGGTCTCTAGACCATCCATCAAGGATTTCCAAAAGTTGGAAGTAAATTTCGTGTCTCTGTCAGACACGATCTTTTTAGGCATACCATGGAATATCTCCTTCATGAATATGCCAGGGATATCTATTTCCTTGCAAGTCTATTTGATGAGGATAAAATGGGCAGACTTGCTCAATTTATCCACCACTACCATGATGGTGTCATTCTGTTTGGTCGATGTTGGTAATCCGGTGATGAAATCCATGGAAATGGTTTCCCATTTCCATTCCGGGATTGGTAGAGGTTTTAATAATCCTGTTGGGTGTCAGTGTTCTGCTTTAACCTGTTGGCATTCTATTCATTTGGCTAAGTACTTAGCTACGTCTTTCTTCAATCCAGGCAAATAGAATTGTTTCCTGGTGGTCGTGATCATCTTCTGGTATCCTGGATGACCAGTATATGGTCTTTTATGTAGTTCATCCATTATGAACCTCTTCAAGTCGTCACAATCTAGAATATACAATCTATTTATGTAAGTTAGCAGACCTCCATCTATCATCTGGTAGCCTTCATACTTTATCCCAGTGGGTTCTTGCTCCAAGTATGAGGTTATGGTCTAGAAGAATATGTATGTTTCTTGTGCATTCTTAACTCTTTCCCTGACATTGGTTTCACAGGTTCTCACCACTGTCAGATGAATTTTTTTCATACTTATGCTAAGGGCATCGACCACCTTATTTTCCTTTCCCTTGATATGTTTGATTTTGAAATCAAACTCACTAAGAAGGGCCATCCACCTATCTTGTCTAGCATTGAGTTTTGGTTGGTCAAACAGATGTCGCAATCCACAGTGGTCTGTCATGAGTACGAATTTCCTTCCCATGAGGTAATGCCTCCACATTTTCAAGGCATGCACTATGGTGGCTAGCTCTAGATCATGGGTCACATAGTTGGCTTCGTGCTCATTCAATTTTCGGGATTCATAGCAGACTACACTTCCCTCTTGCATAAGGACTCCCCCGAGCCCTTCCTTACAGGCATCTGTGCACACAAGGAAGTTGTTTTCGGGATCAACAATCTTCAGCACGGGTGCATGGGTCAGAAGGTGTTTCAAGGATTGAAATCTTTCTTCACATTCTTGTGTCCACATGAATTTAGCTCCCTTCTTCTGGAGGGAAGTGATTGGACAACCAATCTTGGAGAATCCTTTTAGAAATCTTCTATAGTATCCTGCTAAGCCCATAAAGGATCTGATATCTGAAACATCCTTTGGGGTAGGCCATTCCATGATAGACCTGATATTGTCAGGGTCTACTGCTACTCCCTCTTTAGATATGACATGACCCAAGTAATGTATTTGCTTCTAGAAAAAGTCGCACTTGCTAAATTTGGCATAGAGTTGATGTTCTCTTAGCACTTGAAGCACAAGTCTAAGATGTTCCTCATGTTCCTCTCTATTCTTGGAGTAAATTAATATATCGTCAATAAAAACAAGTACAAATTTGTCTAGGAATTTGCTGAGCACATTATTCATCAAGCACATAAAATTGGCAGGGGCATTGGTCAATCCAAATGGTACTACCACAAACTCATAGTGACCATATCTCATCCTGAAGGCAGTTGTGTGGATGTCTTCACCCTTGATTCAGACTTGATGGTATCCAGATCTCAAGCCAATCTTTGAGAAGATGGAAGCACCTCCCAATTGATTGAACAGGTCATTGATCTTGGGTAAGGGGTACTTGTTCTTTATGGTTACCTTATTGAGTTGTCTATAATCTATGCACAATCAGAGGGTACCATCTTTCTTCTTCACAAATAGAACTATTTCTCCCCATGGGGAAACGGTGGGTCGGATATAGCCTTTGTCCATCATTTCTTTTAGTTGTAATTTAAGCTCAACTAGCTCGGGTGTGCTCATCCTATAGGGTGTCCTAGACATGGGCACTACTCCCAGTGAAAGTTCTATCGAGAAGTCAATGTCCCTTCTCGAAGGTAAATCCGGTACCTCTTCTGGAAATACATCTCTATATTCTCTTAGTGTGGGGTGGTCTTCGAGGCTTGGTTTTTCATCTTCAACTGATTCCAACACCTGTATCGCATATAGTGGACATCCCTTTCTGTAATACTTTCTCATTTGAAGGGTTGATATTCGTCTCACCGAGACAGGTTTTTGGATCCCTTGACGGGTTATCCTTCTTCCTTCTTCACTTACACATTCTAAGGTTTTATGGTAATAGTACAGTCTAGCTTTATATGTGGCTAGCCATTCCATACCAATCAACAGGTCATACGATCCTATGGGTAGTATTTTAAGGGTTGCTTGGGTGGGGAATTTACCCATAGTGAATTGGCAAGCTGGTATGACCTCTGCTACCTTTCTTTTGGTGCCAGTGGCTAACTGTACCAACCATGACTTAGCATGTTTATGTGGCTATAATTTACACTTATCAATAACCTTAGGAGCTATATAACTCAAATTTGAACTTGGGTCAATTAGAATAGACACTAGATGGTTGGTGATCATACCTTCCATCTCCACCACTGAAGATTGGTGATCAACTTGTTTATTATCCACGGCTGCATAAATTTGCGGCATACTCCTGGCCACGTCATTGAAAGTGGTAGCTTCTCGAACGTTGTAAATTCTTCGACTGTTCTGTTTTCGGTGCGCACAGTCCCTCAGTAGATGTTCTTCTCCACAACCCCAACATTTCAAGGGTTCTTTCTTCGGGTTATCAATCTTTCTTGGGGTAGATCCAAAAGGTTTATTTCCACTCTGGGAGGGGAAATTCTACTGGTGTACACTTCAGGTTGGGAAGCTCATCCTTGAGTCCTTTTTATAGTTTTTAAATCTTGGGGATTTAAACCCCTTTTTCTGGAATCCCGAACTATTCTTCTGCTTCCAGCCTTTGCGAGGTTTTGTCCGATGCCCAAGTTGTTCATAAAAATATCTTTCCTTTCGGATAGTGTCTTCTAGGGTCTTTGGCTCATCAAACTCAATCATGTTCTGATAGTCCTTAGGTAGTCCACTAATGAATCATTGCACCTTTGCCTTTTCTGCTTTTATATAGGGTACGTACCTCAGCAACTCGAGGAATCTGCTAACATATTCCTCTATGGTGCGTTGCCCCAACTTGAGTTCTTAGAATTCTTTAGTCTTTTCGTTGAAATACTTTTCCGATAGATAATTCTTCCTGAAGTATTTCTCAAACCGTTCCCAAGATAGGTCTTCTTCGTGAATCCCTTTTACATTCTTAAGGTCTTCCCACCAAATGGAAGCCTTCCCATTCAATTTGAAAGTGACTACTCGGGCCTTCAAGTGTTCCGAGAAGTCATGGACTCTGAAATACTTCTTTAGTCCAAGCAGTCAGGCCTCCGCCTCCTCTCCCTTCTTTATTTCACCGTTGAAAGAGGGTGGTTTGGCCTTCTTGAATTCTTCGAAATTATGATTTTTGGAATGATTTCGCTTGTTCCATTTTCTTTGGGAATAAGAACTAGTTCTGCTACTAGAAGATCCCTCCGAGTCACCAGTTTCCTTTCCAAAGGAATCGTCAGACACTCAAGTCCCTTATCTCTGGGGTGGACCTTTCTCAAGGTTCTCTTCCCAATGTGGCCACTTAAAAGACCACGTTTCTGTATCTCAGGTGGACTTCAACTTTTCTTTGTTTATTGTTGGTCCCCGTGACTGGTGTCAGGTCCATGCTGCAATTGTCTTTGTATGTCAGAAAAACTCTTCAGAAAGACTGCATTAATTTACATTTGTTTCTCTTGCTCTTTTATCAACCTCTCGTTGTCGGCCTTGCAGCTCTGGATTTCTACCATGAGGCTTCTCATAGTCTCAGCTAGATCTGGAGGGGTCTCTACCACTCTCCTTTCGTCAGACTCTTCATCTCTATTGTGGGAGCCATCCCCCACTTTGTGGTGCGTCACCATTCTATGCATATGCAGTTTCCCGTGATTGATCATCCGCTTGTTGTGTAGGAAAAAAACTTGTTGTTAGTCAACATTATATTCATTCACAATCAGCGCATAATTCATATTTTTCAAATGCATACACACAATAGGAATTTTCATTCTTAACTTCGACTTTTGATAAAGGGGGTTAGGATAGAGAGTTACTCCTTTTAAGAGAACTTCAAATGGAGTTTCTGTGCAACTCGTTCATGACCCCAAGTAGGCCAATTGTTGTAACCATGCTTTGATACCAATTTGTCACATGCCCAATACGACAACCTATATTTTTTGTCTTTTCTTCAAGGGACAGAATCCCCAAATTTCTATGGGGCCTAGTGCAGACCATCCCTTCCCTTATCCTCCTCCATGTGATCTTTGGCTATGACCACAAGCCTTACCAAAAAGGTGCTTCCAGCTTTCGCATTTCAGGATTTATGTGTGTGAGCTCTCCCCGGCTCCTTGTCCCTTGAACTGTCGAAACCCGAAATGGGGATTGCGAGCTCCTTGGCTCCCCTTTTTCCTACTCCATGTGACCACCTTAGTGAACACACGCTAACACGAAATGGTGCTACCAAAACTTGACTTTCAAGATTCATGTTGTAAGGGACCCTTGTTCCTTCACTCCCCAAAACCCAAAATCTCGGTATCATCCGGATCTATGGTCCAGATCGTCGACTTGATCAATGGCCTAGATTAAATCCTGACATTCTACCTTTCGAGATTTCTGACGGGGTCTTCACTCTTATTCCTCTGATGTCCAAAACCCCGGTGGAATTAGACCTTTTCCACGTGTTCTCTAAAAATGGATGGTCCAAATCCTTTCGGGACTCCTCCTTCCTACCACAAGACCCTGTCTGGTGACCTAGGGCTCATCCACAGAGCGCGTCGGGGTTTCGGGTACCGAGATTTCGCGACTTGTGAAAATGAGGGGTCTTGCCCTTTGGATTCTCGGGTGCTGAAACGCTGAAACCTATTCATGCTAAATCGATTCGGGGTTTCGTATACTAGGATTTCACGACTGGAGAAAATGAGGGGTCTTACCCTTTGTTTTCCCGGGTGCCGAAACACCGAAACCTATTCACACTAAACCGATTCAAGGTTTCGTATACCAGGATTTTGCGACTGGTGAAAATGAGGTGTCTTACCCTTTGGTTTCTTGGGTGTCGAAATGCCGAAACCTATTCATGCTAAACCAATGGTCTACATTACTCATGGATCAACGACCACGATCACCTCGCAATTTCATGAATCGTGAGTTCGTGCAGTCTTACCCTTGACCACTCCAAGTTGCGAGTCAACGAAATGCTACCTGACTGCCATGCATCTTGTGCTGATGGATGGTTCTGAATACTTCAGGATTTTCAGGACGTTGTCAAGTCCACTCTCCTGCCTATGCAAAGGTTAAGTTCGACGGTCAATAGAGCCCCGACAGATCCTTGGATCTACGGCCTTGGATCCCATCGCTACTTGCAAAGGCTGAAAGGGTCGAGGTGTTAACGCCTGTGCTCCTCCTCTAGATCCATCGATCTTGATAGATCTGGGGTATTTCCGAAAGGATTCCAACCATTTGTCTACCAAACGATGGGGTATTCTTGTTCGATAATTGGAATCACTATCCTTTCTGAGCTTGAATATCAACCTCTTGGAGCTTCAAACTCCCATGACTTTGAGACCTTAGAGAGCTACTCTTTCTTGCTTAAGGTTTCCAGACCCAGATCGCATGAACCTTCAAATGCTTCTTGGGAAATTGTCCCTGATCTTAGTCGAGTCTCTGGGTAAAGGTTCGGTATGATTCCAAGTTTTATGGGGTAATTCATGGGGAAGAGTACTCTCGAGGAGCCTTCCTAGAATATTACAAGAATCAAGCAAACAAGACGATTCTCAGTGGAGCGAACTCATGCCCCAAACTTAATCATTTGTACATAAACCAACTATGGCATGTAAGTATACACAGGCATCCATTATTTCCAGTCTAAAACACCAGGGAATCATTCCACACAGAGATCATTATGGGCATATAAACATGAGCATGTATTCACGATATTCAATTCAAAATACAAGGCATAAAACACTTATCATATCCACCAAGAGTGATGAAACTGTTGAGAGGGGTGCTCGTTTCCACCCAACCGTAGGCTCAATGACTCCAAACAGATTTACCACGATGCTTTGAGATTCAGTCTCCTACTTCCAGCTCAACGGAAGTCAAGGAAGAAGGTTACTCTCCTTCTCCTATGTTCAGAACTCCCTTTGTTTCCAGAGTTTCTCCAGTTCTCTTCCGCAATCCTTGTCGCGTGTGTTTTCTCTTCTGTTCCCCACACTTCATTTATTGTATTTTCTGCAAGATTGTGTGTGGCGTAAATTCCCCCATCCGCGGTCAGGTCTGAGAGCTTCTACAGATAAGAGGTTCGCCCCCATCCCCTCATTATCTCTTGAGGAGCCTCCCCACCTACCATCCTGGTGGGTAATTCATTCCATGGTCAGAGAGTTGATTTGGTCTTTAAGAAAGTAAAAACCAGTACGGTATTGGTTCAGTGGAAGTTAACGCAACCATTCCAGGTCCCTTCCACCACCTCTCATTAGCCATCGTGATCTATTTTAGTACATCCACATCCCAAAATTCATGCAACACATATTCATAACATAATTTACATTCATCGACCTTTTATACAAAGGTTCGTCAAATCAAACATTCACATCTTTGAGTTTTCCATAGTTCTTGGCCAATATAGTTATTTTTACAGACCGGGGGAAATAGGGTGTTACATCTTTGCTTTCATTTCGTTCCAAAAATAATCTGGATCAGTGGTATCAGAGCAGGCTTCTCTTGATCGTTTTTCAGTGCATGTCCCCAATGAGGTCCGAGTATAGGAAGTTGGGTCTCGAGCTTGTCTTTATTGAGGAAAATCGATCTCGCATGCCCAAGAAACCCTTGATGGTGGCAGAAAATAAAAATGGTGGAGTAGAAGATTCTATTAACCCGTTTCTTAAGCAAGCTCTTGCGCGACAAAGGGACGAAATGATGGAGAATTTTCCCCATATCCTTCAATGCCTGTTGATAGAAATAGACACATATTCATCAAATGACCACTTTGGAGGAACCTCTCCCTTCAAGGTATAAGTTAATTTTGATATTCTCGTATTTGAAGGTTAGATAGATGCAAATGCCTTAGAAAAATGGTTAAATCTGCTAGAAGGTTATTTCTTTGTTCACAATTTTTCCAACAGGGAAAATATCACCTTCTCACTCCTCAAGTCTCTCCCCCATGTCAAACATTGCTGGGAAACTTACTGGGAAAAAATTTCCACAGAGGAATCCGGAATATATGGGGTCAAGCCCACTTGGTATTTTTTTGTGGATGCAGTCAACGAACAATACTGCCTTGTTGATAACTATGAATAAAAGTACATGAGATGGACCACACTGCGGCAAGAGAAGAGACAAACAGTGTCGGATTTCACAAATAATTTCCATACCTTGCACACCAAGTTGGGTATCAAAGACTCTAAGTGGCATCTGGGTTTGAAATATCGGGGAGCTCTGCATAGGCACATCCAAACCGAAATGGATTTTCCAAACATCTCATAATTGGGAGCTTCCTATCGATATGATGTCAAACTCGAGCAGAAATTTATGCACCAGAACAA
This sequence comes from Picea engelmannii, assembly GCA_009831015.1. Classification (NCBI taxonomy): domain Eukaryota; kingdom Viridiplantae; phylum Streptophyta; class Pinopsida; order Pinales; family Pinaceae; genus Picea; species Picea engelmannii. Next base: position 109,228 of record ML797544.1, read on the forward strand.
ATGGAAGTTCAGGTCTGCATATATGAAACAACCAAAACATGATAAAGATGACCCTAACCAACATCCTCCCGCCAGCCAGTCCAAGAAACAAGAAAATAAGATTAAAGGAAAGACAAAGAATGGCACAGGGAAGTGGTGCAACTTCCATAAAATCCCCTAGCACAACACTAATGAATGTTGCTCGAAACAGTCATTGGTGGCTGAGGTCAAAGACAATGAGTCAAACTCTAATTCAGAATCTGATCCAGAAAATATTGAAAATAGACAAATCATCGACACAGACCCCACTGCTATTGTCGTGACCGCAACAATTCAACGAGGAGAACCAGTAGATCCTGAAGAGGGGGAGTGCCTCTTCCATTCACAGATGTGGGTGAATGGGACCCTATTGCATTTCATTGTTGATAGTAGTAGCCAGAAGAAATTCATCTTAGCTAAGGTCATCAAACAGTTTGGGTTGTCGAAAACACCACACCCATAACCATACAACATAAGGTGGCTTCACCGAGGAAAATATCTATGTGTCAGCCAAATGTTTCATCTGTCCTATGGCATCCAACCCTTCAAGTGACAAGGATGATGTATTCTATGATTTCTCCCCTCTTGATGTATGTAATGTTGTTTTGGGACAACCATATATGTGTAAATGTCATGATGTTTATGAGTCTCAACCCCGTAGTGTCATTATTACTCTGGGGTGTCAACTCTACAAGATACCAAAGGTAGTTCTGAATATTGTTCCACCAAAACAGTGCCACAAGGTAATCTCTCATACTAAAAAATTCATCCTCTTCACAGTTTGTTCAAAGGATGTACAGAAGGCCACTACAACCACTACAACCTCAACACCTTCCATCCAGCAGAAGTAGATTGTAGAAGAGAAAGAAGATATTGTTTATTCACCTACAATGGTTCCTACACAATGCCCTATCAATCCTAGAGGCAATAGGTTGGTGGAAAAAATTTAACCTTGTTGGTTATTCACCTACAATGGTGCCTACATAATGCCCTGTCAATCCTAGAGGCAATAGGTTGGTGGAACAAATTCAACCCTGCCAACAACAAGTTCGTGACAGCCTTCCACAAACCAAGCAACGCAACTTCTGCAACAAGGCACACAACTCACTAAGATTTATATTCAGAAAATGCTTTCCCCTCCTCCCTGGGCACTCAATGCAATGGAGACCATTGCTTCCTAAGGGGCGAGGATTGATCCAGGTGGATATTGGTGGCCACCCACCTGTTCCATATTCCAACTGGCTCATCTGGATAGTTTTCAATTCATCACATTTCTCTGTAATGGGGACATTTCTTTGTAATTGTGGGTTTTGCACTTACAAGGTTGTTCTGAAGCCCTACACAGCATCCAGGTGGATATTGGTGGCCGCCCACCTATTCCAACTAGCTTATTTTGGAAGTTTTCATGTAAGTACATCCTTTTGTGCTTTCAGGGCTATTTTGGGGATATAAACAATGTTTTCTTGTATTTCCACGGTCAATAGATGGAGTTAGAGTTTAATGGCCTAATGCGTATTTCTCGAAAATAAGTTTCCAATGGGCTATCACACGCCTAAAATGAATATCGTATGAAAAGTTACGACCTCAAGAAGTTAATGTACTAACTTACCCAAATGGGGCCCACATGACTTTTGGCGCTTCATCTCCTAGGGTTAGGTTTTTCGATGTCTAGGGTTTCGTCATTCAGGTTATCATAAAAAGGCCTTCAAAACCTCATTGTAATCATCTTCTTGTGAATGTGTGTAGCCGTCACATCTCTTCTTAGAGATAAAGTTGCCACCATTCTAGCGAGTCTTGTACTTTGTATTTTTTCAGTCTCTTTGCAATTATTTCATTAATAGAAATCATGTATTGATGTGTTTCTTTGTTTTTGGCAATTTTTATGTGTATTTCATTGTAACATATCTTCTTTCATATCGTTCCAAAAATAATCTGGATCATACATGGTCATAAACAATAAACGATAGTAGAAGGGTGTAGGGAAATATAAGTATATTCTCCATGCATTAAATGATGGTAAATTATGTTGAACATCATCATAAAATTACTTTTATTTTGGAGGTTCACCACAACCCTGTGAGGAATCATGGTGGTGTGTAAAGATAGGGATACCATGGTATTGGGCTTGATATTGAATTTAATTTTCCATTACAAGGTTGTATGGATGAGAAACCTCCAATTCTTCTCATGATGAGAAACCTTCATTACTTCCATTGCACGTTGGAGACACATGGTCAACATCATAATGGATTGGGGATTCGTGGTGTTAATATATAGAGGAAGAATAAGGGTGAAATATGGAAGGGGTCAAACTCGAACCACCACCTACTCATTAGGGTCCACTTTCTCCCACCCCCATACTGCAACAACAACCCCACAAATCTCAACACCACTAGAAGAAAAAATCACTTAGCAACTAGCTACATGCCTCAATGGTAGGAATAATCCATCCAACATTTGGTGGATTTGAGAATTTGAGAAGCAATTTCACCAAAAAAGGAAGCACACTAGTAACACATGGATATATGAAGAACTAACCAATATAGTGGGTATATGAAGAACTAGTAAATATAGTGTTGGATACAAAGCACACAAAAAACTATGTTACTCGATTCTCCACTACCATTAACCCATATTAGAAAAGGTAGTCCTAGCACGAAATTATGATGAATTAGAAGACCATCACACCAAGACTTACTTTGTAAGAAATTCGAGGCAAACTCAAGAAGATGAATGACAACTATCACTCTCTCCTTCATTTTGTGAGCACCAAGGAAGAAGAAGAACAAATACTAAGAGTTTAATACCTATGTTTAATCACAATCAAAAATCATAATGCAATTAGATTCATCTCTTTACTCGTTATTTCATTACAATTTTTTTAATTATTATCTCTAGAAGTCATAAGAACTAGATTTTGTTATATTTTTCAATCCTGTGATGGGTTACAAAATTACAAATTTTGAATGTGTTAAATTAATAAGACTCACTTGATAGATGCCTAGTAGTTATACCCATCATATAAAAGTTTGTAGAGATAAAATTAAACATAAACTACTTCAAATTTGTCCACATTTCTAAAGAAGTGTAGAGCTAAAATTAAATATAAACTACTTCAAAATTGTCCACATTTCTAATTAACTTCTTTAGTTTATAGTAACATAATAATTTTCTTCACTTACAAATTAAAAAAATACCATTTAAAAAATTTCCATAAGGATTGAATATATAAATATTCATTTCATAAAAATTTTTATTAATGTGAGTATATAAATATTCATTTCATATAAATTTTAAATTGCTCAATACTTTTAAAAATGTATATTAGATTTTTTTTGACATTTTTTCATAAAGTTAATTATAACAACCATTTTTTCCATACATCTTATTCGAAAGAGTGCTCTCTATGATGGTAACTTAACTATCCCATATTGTAATAGAAAATTCATTTTTAAAGGTCTTCATGAGTTTATTTTAAATATTTTTTTAATGAAAAGTGGTATTAATATAATATATGAAAAGTGGTATTAATGTGACATGTTATTTTAATATTTTTAAAATTTAATGGTAACTTAACTATCCCATATTGTAATAGAAAATTCATTTTTAAAGGTCTTCATGAGTTTATTTTAAATATTTTTYTAATGAAAAGTGGTATTAATATAATATATGAAAAGTGGTATTAATGTGACATGTTATTTTAATATTTTTAAAATTTAAAATTTGAATTTGTTAGTGATCATTGTACATCAAATGTTACTATTTAATTTATATTATATTATTATTAATTACAATGTTTTTGAAATATTAAAATTAATTAAAACATTGTTAAATAGAATTTTGAGATATTTTAACATTATTTAATTTATATTATATTATTATTAATTATAATTTTTTAAATATTAAAATTATTAAAATTTTGTTAAATAAAATTTTGAGATAGTTTAACATTATAGGTAAATAAGTTTTCCTATCACATTTATTAATATAATTTAAAAAAAAATTAACAAAATTATGTATATAATATTGATATGATTTAAAAATATGTAATTATGGTAGATAAACATTCCACCCATCATTAGGGATAACAAAACTTTGGTTGTCCCTAATGATGGGTGGTTGTCCCTAATGATGGGTAGAGTGCACACTCGAAATGTTGGACGTTTTGACAGACAACCAAGGTTTGGTTGTCCCTAATGATAGGTGGACTGTACATTCAAAACGTTGGACATTTTGAAATATATTGTTCGGTTGTCCCTAATGATGGGTGGAGTCTCCACTTGAAACCTTGGGCATTTTGAATCCTTATACACAATGATTATCCAGAAATATTTTCTACCATTATGTCTAAGTGTGAAAACTTACATTCTCATATATATAACTAATTGAATTATGTATATAAGAAAATGAATTTACATTGCATTTATTTGAATATTTATTCTTTCATTTTATGTTTGGTATAGTTGATATATTAACTTAAATGTTTCCTTAATATTTAAAAAAAAAGAATACATATTTTCGATATTAAGGTTTCTTTTAAGTACAATTATTACTTGATATTTTAAATGAAAATAATAAATTGGGTAAGAAATGACCACTCACGTAACTAAAAAAATGGATTGATTTAAACCCGAATGGAAGTGGGAAAAAAGAAAAAAAAGGTTCCAAGTGACATCAAACTTTAAACCTAATAGTCTTAATAATAATTTGTAAATGGTGTCTTCAACAAAAGCACTCTAGGTCACGACTCTGCAACTCTTAGCACATTCTGATCTCATCAATGGTGACCACCTCAGGAGGGGGTGTCTCCCCCTCATATAGCAACATCGTCACTGGGAAAAATCACTCTCCCCTCGGTAAGCCAAGCAATACAATTCCTGGTAATCAATCAAAACCTTGTCCCGTGGAGGAAGGAAAGAAAGATGGAACAACTTCCCAAGAACCAACGACACCTTAGCCACAACAACATACCATTATATTGGAAGAAATAAGATCCAATACCTACATCCCATAGACTGGCGAAACTCCTCAGTATGAGATATGATCAACTAATATCGATGAAACAATCCAACACATGTAGGACCATGCACTGATTGCAAATTCATGGGTCTATGGCCATTGGAAAAAGCTCTATTATGGTGGATTAAAACCCAATATAAACCAAAGGGATATGTAGAGATAAAACTTGGCTTGAAAGGTTTTTTTATTGCAATCTTTAATGTCATAGAAGATAGAGAACAAATATTCTAGAATGGACCCAATTTATTCAATTTTGTTGGCCTCTACCTATGCCTTTGGACCGACAATTTAATCCTTGTGAAAGAAGACTTATCTGCTACACTAGTTTTGATCTTGTTTTACTTGCTAACCAATGAATATTGGGATCTGAACATTATGGAAGGAATAGGAAACACCCTGGGTACCTTTGTCAAAATTCTAGATGCCACACAACAAGGAAGATACACCTCTTACACCAGAATTTGTGTATATATCAACATCTCTAAGACTCTCCTTGTATCAATCTGCCTCTGACACTTAGATACAAACTTGATACAAACCATTGATTACGAACATATCACCTTTTAGTGTAGAAAATTCCATGCTCATGGTCACCTATTCCAATATTTCCCTCTGAACATCTCCTAAGAAGATCCCAAGAATAAGGCAAGAAAGGATGAAGATGGATTTGAAAAAGATACCTCCAAAAGGAAAATTCTCTAGAAAAATATGCAACAACCACCTCCAAAAGGCCCCTGCATTAGTAACAAATTTGAAACTTTGGCAGGCAATCGAGAAACAGATACCCAAAATAAAATAAAAAAGGACTAGAAATAAGAGGTACAAATGCATAACGGAAACCTAGCATCCCTAGATAATAACAACCCCCAACAACAATTGAAAGAGGGTACAGTGCAGTATCCTTCAATCATTGACGATAACACAAAGAAAACCCAGACATGGGATGGAAAACATGGTCGTGAATATGGAGAAGACATGGACCTGGGGGATCTAGATATATAAAGCATAATGGTCGCATGTGCTTGGAAAGACGCCAATTACATCCAAAAAACTCATATTCAACTACTGAACTTGGCTATACTCAATACTAAATCTAAGGAGAAACCTGCAATAACACCCAAAGGAAATCACATTGCATCCTCCTCTATTGGCATCAAGAACACTAACATTAAAGATAATCCCAAAGCTTTGAAAGAGGAAAGAAACAGAGGAAGAAGAACCAACAAACAACTTCTCCAAGAACTGGGAGAATTTATGGTAAACTCAGGACGCATCAAGTTGATGACAAAGAAATTATCACCCTCCTCTCAACCTTCTTAATGAAGTCAATCTATTGGAATATTCAAGGTATGAACGACCTTATCAAAGAGAGAGCCCTCAAATATTTATTGCATGAGGAAAACCCCTCCATACCCATGATTCAAGAAACCAAATGTACCTCAGAAGTCCTATAAAGGATAGCCACCAAATGTTAGATTGGTTATCACTATATAGCCATAGGCGCTTAAGGAGCCTCTAGTGGACTAGTGCTCCTTTGGAACCCCAATTTAATCCTCCTCTTTGATTTATTTTCCACACTATGAAAAAAATCTTCTCATTTCATAATGGTAGGAACTAATCATGGGGGATTTTTTTCCAATGTATATGCCCCCCAAACTTCTCCAGATAAAACTACCTTCCTTCATTCAATTCAACTGTTGAAACCCATTGTAGACAACACCCAATGGATTTTTGGTGAATACTTCAATATTATCACTTCTTCCATAGAGAAAAAAGGAGGAATTCCTCATCTGGACTTGGACACATACCACCTCAAAGATACCATTCATAACCTCTTCCTAGTATATTGTGAGATGGGGAATGGAATATTTACCTCGAACAACCGTAGAGGGGGAGATCATCAAATAGCCTCACACTTAGACCGATTCCTCCTATATGAATATTTAATAACTCAAAACTTCTCCATTGAAGCTACTATTCTTCCTTGTCATGGCTCATATCATTGGCCAATCTACCTGGACTTAGATAGCAGAGTCGATCCAATCAATTGACCATTCAAATTTGAAAACTTCTAGCTGGAACACCCATATTTCTAGGCCAACATATCACAGTGGTGGAAGGATGCAACAATTTATGGTAGATTCCCCATGTATCGATTCTGGAAATGCCTAAAAAAATTAAATCAAAAACTCCATATATGGAATAGAATAGAATTTGACAACATCTTCCAGGAAAAAATCATTTGGAACAATAAACAGAACATATCCTATATAAAATCGTTTTGCAGGGGCACACAAAAGAATTCATAACATAATAAACACAACTAAGTGTTAAAATTACCATGAGAGCACAACATGAATAACAATTATGGAAACAAGAATCCGGGATACAATGGATAAAAGAAGGAGAGAAAAACACCAAGTTCTTCCATAAGTCCATGCTCCAAAGAAGAAAGATCACAATAGGATCACCTCTCTCAAAGACAGAGAAGGAAATCAAATCCTAAAACATGAAGAAGTTCAAACAGAGTTAATGCATTACTATAGTACTTTGATGACATAACCACAACAAGACCAATAGGAAGCGATCCAAAAAATCACCCAGCACAAGCCAAAGCTGGTCATAAGAGAGAAAAAATGCGTACTACTATGAGAGATCACTTCCTAAAATGTAGAGAAAGTGGTTCTCAACATGCCCAAAGGTAAATATCCAGGGCCTAATGGATTTACTACTGAAAATTTTCATTCTTGTTGGCCTCTCATTAAGAAGTACATTTTGGAGGTGGTCGAAGACTCTCGAAAATTCCTTAATGGCCTACCTACCCTAAAATCCACCTTCCTAGTCGTCATCCCAAAAGAAGAGAAGGTAGAAGATCCAAGCAAGTGTCTCCCCATCGCACTCTACAATGTCATCTACAAGATCATCACTAAAATAATTGTTAATTGACTCAAACCCCTGTTTCCCTCCCTCATCTCCCAAGAACAAATGGGTTATGTTGAAGGCAAACAAATTCTTGACAGCATTATTATGGCTCATGAGTTAATACACTCCTTACAACACACTTGCATAAAGGAAAATACTACTATGATCCGTTTGGAGTGAGCTCAATTCTCCCAAGAACAAGGTTGCAAACTACTCTACAACATCATAAACTATATTGAATCATAAAACACAATGCAACTATAAAATTACAATCCATATGGAAGAAATTCTCAAGATATTTTATTCACTCCATCATAAGTCAAGGATATATGCTCCAAGAGTACTCCCCTTGGAATGGAGAAGGAAATCTTATATATACATAATTTTCTTTGAGAATAATATAAGGAACTAATAAATTCGGATCCAGTTTTCACTCATGTGTTTACAACCATTTTTTAGTATTTATAAAGTCAACAATATCTTCAAAATCTTTGAGATATTTGATAACTAATGTCATAAAAAATTCATGATTATTTTATATCCAATATACTTGAACGAACATTCCAAATCCTCATCAGATCTTCAATGGTTTAAGAGGAAATTCGAATTTAGAGCTAGGTGGTAAAAATAAGCATCATTGGAAACTCCAAATATACCTGTAAACACCACCAAACTCTCCCGACTTTCAAGGTTAAGTGAGAACATGTTATTTTTATAAAATTTAATAATAAATTCACTTAAAATACTAAAATAAATGCATTAGAAAATAATAAGTTGAATCCCTCATATAAACATTAAAATGGTCTTAATGCAAGGTTACGTGAAAATGGAAAATGATTAAAATTCAAGGAAAATGATATTATATAATGATAAAAAGGATGACAATTTGGTGACTCAACAATTGGCATAACATGTTGCATGAAAGAAGCATCCTAACATCCCTCAACTTAGACCCTAGCAAGGTGAATTACATCCCAAAATCCATCTTGATATCTGGCATAGCTCCTTCCCGTTGGTCTCCTCCCCCTCATGGATTCATCAAACTAAATTTCGATGGAACCTCTAAGGGAAACATAGGGGTATAGAACTATGGTGGGTTATTCATGGATGAAAATGGTCACATGCTCAAAACCTACATGAAAATATGGGCACATAAAACAACAATGGAACAAAGATCAAAGCCCTCGAGGAATGTCTCTAAATAACAATCAAAGATAATTGAACAAAGTTGGTCATAGAGGGAGATTCTCAATCGATCATCTACATGTTATATTTCCTTCAACAGGGCTCACCTCTTCACAAAGTTTCAACAAGTTGGGATTTTTCTTTCTCTCTAGAAATAATAAATCACCTCCTCAAGAAGATCGTGGCTCTCATACCATCTCATGCTAGATGCTCTGCAAACAAAGCATCAAATATCCTAGCCAATGAAGGAATCACCAAGACCGATGGGAATAACCTTGGGATTCCTAACAATCCAACACACTTAAAGCTCAATGCTCTACCCTCGCCTCAAAGGATTGTCGACCCTAGATCGAGTGACATGGAGGTTGGGATATCTAGCGATGAGTTAATAGGCCACATGGGCACCTAGATGGACAATCCACTAACAAGATCGAGCATGCATGACATCAACCACGTGGATGAGTGGTGATAATTTCATCTTCCTTGATCCAGCTTGCAAGATATTGATAATCATTCTGACGACACTCCCTTGGGCCTGACCTCCATACCTTCCAATGATAATTAATTGTGTACCCTCCACCTCGACTTGCAATCCTTATGCACCTAGTCCTCAAGGAAAATGGGAGAAGAGAATATTCTGCGACAACTATCTGGTGCTAGGTCATCAGTACAACCGGTATAGAGGTGATTAAAGAAGGAAGTTAACGCAACACGACAACAGTACAATTGTCTTGATGGAAGGATCTTTCGGGATTTTGTGTCAGGGCAGCGTGAAAATGAAAGGTGGCAGACATTTTGAGACATTTGACAATCCTAGGAACCTCAAGAACTGGTCAAACACTTATCCTTGCGAAGTATGGAAATCTCTTGCTAGAGAAGGAGTCCACGGTTGACAGCGTTGCAAGTTGTCCCTCAACCCACCATGGATTCATGTTCAACTTTGATTTGACAAACAGATTAAGAGAACCATGGCTCCCCGGAGAGGATATCACAAGGGTTACAAACAAGGAGAGAGTTCACCTTCGGATCCTTCCTCCAGCCACAGAGAAGAGAGAATTCCCATGACCCGATTTCAACACGATGCCCATGCAGCAGCGACATCTTTCCAGGAAGCGATTCCACAACACATCCGCGAGCAAATTGCGAAGGTCGAGGCCAACATCTAGATGGAACAAACCCTAACACCAACTCAAGAGGTGGATGAAGGTATCATCACCTAGGTATCAAACATCGGTATCTTGTGTGGGCGTGAATCAAAGTATTGGTGAATAGTGGAACACTACTGTCATTTGAAAATACTTATGGGTAAAATGTTGCGAACTAGGGAGGAAACTCAAAACATCATTCAACTTCAGTGGGAATAGTTTCGTCTTCCCCTTCACAAGGTCATGGCTTGTCTCCCTTCATCCAACTCAACAACAATAGTGCAACTTAGAAGGAAAACAACTCCATATCCTCCCAATGAGCCTCAAGCTCCCCCTCTATCAAGTTAATTAATATGTTTTTCTTTTTTCTTTTTTTTATAATGAAAAGCGGGCATTATTATGTCTTAGTCTTGAGTAGCTCTCAGAGTTATAGTTATAAAACTTATCTAGATAAAGAATAGTTAAATTGGATAGAACAACTCTTTCTTTGTTGTTGGTCTCTTTTCCCCAATAATAAACWAGTATCTAATTATATATACTATTTACAAATACAATAAAAATTTTACCCTATATATTTCAAAAAAAAATTAAAAATAAAACTCATAATTGTATCCAACTTTAAAAGTTTCAAGCTTCTCAACTATATGACTAATGATCTATCATCATGAAAATATATATATATATATATATATATATATATATATATATATATATATATATATATACTTTGAGAATTTTCATGTAATTTTCATTCAAGAATATTCACCCCATACATAAAACATATTTGAATTGATTATCATTAATTAGATTTATAAGTTTATATATAGTTAATCTACTCTATATAGAGAGGGGGGCATAATGGTTAAGAACATGTGTTTCCTTTTAAGAGGTTACAAGTTCAAATCCAGAGGGGGGTGTATACCTCCATAGACTTTACCAGTCAAATCACTGGGCGGAGGAGGGTCCCTTGTCCCACAAATGGAGGTATACATACCCTACCCTACAATATATAAATAGTTTTCATAATTTTCCTGTTTTATAAATAATTATCAATGTTATTTATATATTGTAAGTTTATGAATTTTTATTAATGTTTTTTTTTTGTTTGCTAGTTTGTCCATGACCTATGGGACTAGCCTCTGGCTTAGAAACCGCGACTCAGGGGCAACTAAGCCATCAAAATCACACAGTGATCACACCCGGTCTGAGCCACACCAACCCTTAACATGGCTGGATTTTTTGTCCCCACAGGTTTCAAACCGGTGACTTTAACATCATGGAGTGTCTTAACAAGACACTCCATCACCAACTCTCAGGGATGAATTTTTATTAATGTTATTCATATATTATAAAATAGATAAACTGATATTTTTAAGATGAGAAAATTGATTATAATTTTTTTTTTGGTTAATTTAAAATATTAATTAAAAATAATAAAATAAATATAGAATATTAAAAGTACCTTTGTTTTAATAATTTTATAAAAATAAATAGAGATTATTTTAAATAAGAATTAAATTAATTATTAAGAATTAAATATTTTTATAATGAAATAGCCATTTTTCCGAAGTAAAAGAATATGAAAGTAAAATTTTAAAACAAACCAAAGTGATTTTTTTTTTAAGATTTAATAAACCAAAATAAAACAATCAATAAATTTTATTTTTATTTAAAATACAAAATCAATTATTACAAAAAAAAAATTAAAAAATTAAAAAGTTTATTTTTCTTTACAAACAKTAAAAACCAAAAACACAAACAATAAGTTTTTTTTTTTAAATACAAAATAAAAATGAAAAACAAAATATATCACTATTATAAAATAGACATTCTAGACCTCTTCTTTCTTCATTCCTTCTTTAGATAAATACACCACATCACAATAGACATCCTAGACCTCTTTTGTCTTCATTCCTTCTTTAGATGAATACACCACATCATAGACCATGAAGCATCCTCAACCTCTTTGTTTCATGTTTGCAAGATTCTCATGTTTCCCTATCATGACCAAAAGCTTCTAGAATTATCTCCCTCTTATCCAGTTGTCTATGTAGAGATTCCCTATGCATACGCAGATATCCACCTCATCCTAGAGTTGTCCAATTGACACATTACACTGAGCCAGTGTTTCAAGAGAAAAGGATAATGTTGTACTATGCACATCGACAATGAGAGACAATTTTTGAGTAGTTGTGAAATTGTCCTCCACAAACTCCTTTACCCACGTTGAACTTCCCTGGGGCACTTCCTTTCCTTTCGCCATGATTAAGAACTTGAAACAAAGATCAAATTGAGGGCTTGACACCACTCAAAGAAACCAACTACTTCCCAGTGTTCCTCATACCAAAATACTACCCAATTTCACCCCAATTGGACAGAGAAAAAGAATACGATTTTTCTCTCGAGGGCACTCTCAATAAATTCCCCAAATACTCTCAATAAATTCCCCAAATTCCTCCAACACAGGAGTAGATATAAGCTACTATCTAGACTAATAAAAGCTTTAAACCAACCATAGTGAGAAGTAAACATGGATTTCTTACAAGAGCACCAACTAGCTGAATGCTCCCCCAAAAAATGTTGAAGGATGCTAGAAACAGAGGAAGCCAACTCGTATTCCTTCCCGCTTAAGGCCCAAAGATCCTGACCAAATTATATTAAAGCACACCAAAGGGTCCTCGGGTTGCTTGCACACTTAAATTTCACCCTGGGATGACATAATATGTGTAGATTTTAACCTTGTACAATATTTACTACAAACAGATTTTCAGAAAAGAAACGGAAAAGATACAATGGAAAATACAAACATTACATAAAGATGTTTCCCCTCGAAACCCAAACCGGGAAAACCAACATATTCTATATTCATTCATGGTGATACATTGTTTATAATGCAATATACATATAGGAGCCAGAGACATCCAAAAACCTAACCCAATGACTTGGATTAGTAAACAACCCTAATTCCTTAACCGGAAATAGAAAACTATCAACAAAAAACCATGTGTCGAAAAACCGTCCACATTCGACACGAAAATCAAGGAAACATGAAAAATGAGTAAAAATGAGACATGTTTCCCGAGGGAAAAAAGTTTCTCGAGAGTGTTGCCCCTGCACCCCCTACGTGCTCGGCACAACGTAGACACTACTACTCGTGCAAAAGAATATAACACATAACCAACAATATGCCTATCGCATAGTCAACTAAATACTGTAACCATGATATTCTTTGTCAAATTGAAAATTATAACTACAAACCTAACTTTAGAAACCATAATTGCACTGAACTTATGGATGCATGAATCCTCACACTGATAATCCATCCCACGCTCCTCAGAAACGAACTATGCCTTTATGGCCTGTACTTCCTGCTCCTACACATAACTTCCAATCATTTCCTCCATTCCATCTGCCAACAAAGCCATTAAATGAGATTAGGCTCCATGCATACAAGAGTCTTAAATTTCCCACGGGCCTGAGTACAACTTCCACAAATGAAATCATCATCGACATTAACAACAATGAAAATTGTTCGTCCTTCACCACGAGCCAAACAACCATGAC
>ML797544.1:153264-171530 GCA_009831015.1 Picea engelmannii
TAATTTTATCTTTAAGTTTATTAACTAAATAAATATCAATATTATAGTTTAAAATATATTTTCAAATATATGGAACTCAATCATATTAAGTTTGCATGAATTTGAATTATTTATAATAAATTTAGGTTTATTTAAATTAAAAATTAATTACTTGAAATTTAAGGACATTTGAAAGATAAATAAGATCATGCATTAGCTAAAGACATTTCAACTATATTTTTTGAATTAGTGAACACACTTTTTATTTTTATTTTTTTTCGCCCAAGAATAATTGTATTGGTGATTATAACACATTTTATTTAAAAAAAGGATTTTTATAGCACCTATAATACAATTTTTGGACTTGAAATTGTTTTTACGTTTCACATGACTTCTATTAACACTTATAATGCAATTTTTGGTCCTCTAATTGTTTGTAAACCTTGTTTTACTGAATTTTATAGTGTGAAAGAAAAATATGATGCCACAATGTTATTATCGCTTGATCAATTAAATGAAGAATATGTATTGACGAAACCTCTCCTCTTACCACTGTGGCTATGAGAATAATTTTATACACAATTTGTTGAGATGCATTTTATTTTAATATTTTCCAAATTCGTACAACATAATCAATACCTTATAAATAATACAAAAAATTCTTTCCAAGAGAGGCGTCCATTCTCCAATCGAGCATAAATTCATGCATTCTCCAATCGAGCATAAATCCACGCTTTTCTAGTAACTTTAGAGGACTTTCATATCCGTTATAATTCCTGTAATGATTAAAGAGGAGTGGATGTTTTCTTTTAAAAAGAGAATTAAATTTGCATGAAGGAAAGGTAGGGAAGCAAGCCACACTTTTCAACCTTTTCCTCACTTGATATGATTAGTGAATGCTATGTTTATGTTTATTGATATGAAGGAAAAGTTTCAAACCTATTACAAAGATACCCTTGCGAATGAATACGAGTGTAGGAGAAACATCAAAATATATACGGTTGACCTAGAATGTGTGGTTTGGAACTGTTTTTTATTCAGAAGGAACTAAATTTCTGGGAAGAGTTCCATTCTTTATTAAACCTCCAGTGCAACATCCGGGTGGAGTTGGAACATTATAGTCGCAATGAGATTTGGGAGGACACGCTCGTGTTGCCGCTAGGTCGGTGGAAGACGGTGGCGGTGGTGGTGGCAGAGTTGGAGAATGTGGGTTGGGATGCAGTCCAGTACAAGTAGCAACCACAACTGTTGGGATTTCACTAAGCAACAATGTTCATGGATGGCCTTATTTTTATTACACATCGTAATATGCACAATAAAAACCCAAAAAACTTGAACAAACAAAATTAGTACTCCAGCGATCGATCACCGAATCAATGCACTGAACAAACAAAAATACGCTCTTCAGACACGCATGCAAGATTTCATCCAGATGCAACTCCCCTACCATTAGTTTGACTCCATATGCAAGGTTTTATTTTAGATTGCGACTGAATTAATTTGACTATGATAGCCATTATATAAAGGAATTGACTTGCATCTCAATCTTCACTTGCATCTCAGTCTTGAATGTATATGTATACTTTTGCTTCCATGTTGGGCTATCAATGTCAATATGGAAGGTAGTTTGTCAATTGTTAAGGTTGAGTGATACACACATATCCATTATCTCTAATGAGAACGTTGCCATTGAGCTGTATAGCTTGTCACTCTGAACGCTACAGTGATCTCATTAGGTTTAATTGAAAAATGCACAATAACCATTAACAGTACTCTGAATAAATAATAATATGAATGCATATCCACATGAATAAAAATAATCCAAATGCATACCGATAGAACACACAATAATGTGAATACATAATGATTTGAATACCTAATAACCATTAACAATAATCTCAATGCAGGTTGATTGATTCAGAATGAATTAAATGGCAAAGGAATTATAAAATCTGAATGCATATAAATATGAACTATAAAATCTTAATGCACTAAGGGCTAATTGAAATTCACTCGCCACGGCTCTCCACCTAGTAGCACTCATGGCTCTCCACCTGGAAACACATGATTTAATTGAAATTCACTAGCCACATCTCTCCACCTGGTAGCACTCATGGCTCTCCACCTGGAAACACATGATTTAATTGAAGCTAGGTCATACTGGCATAACACCATTTCACGTTTCACATCCCAACTAACGCCCGCCGCAACTCAAACGTGCCTGACAATGAGATGTTCCATTTCACGTTTCAACTCCCAACTAACGCCTGTCACAACCCAAACATGCCCCAAATATATATAATGCGTGCTATCACATTGAGGTGGTGCCTTCTAATCAACCAAACATAGAAATAAACCTTGTTAATTACTTAATCGTGGCAATCAGATGGTTGGACAGTAATTCCTTAACATGATTTGGTAAATGTGAAAAAGTAAACAAGGCAACAGATGCATTTATAAATACAAGGAAGTTATGAAGATTAAATCTTATTCATTGATTTTAGTGTAAGATGAAGAATATGTTGGCATCTTCCATTCCTGATCGTAAGATTAAAATTTCTAATTTAAAGATTGATTAACCCAGCTATTCTAATAAGGGGGATGCCTATTGGAGTAATAATAAGTATGATATAGATAGCTTCCTATTAATAATAGGAAGATATATAATAAGTATGATATCGATAGCTTCCTATTAATAATAGGAAGATACATAACTCTAGTATATACAAAAAGTTGAGTTATTGTATGAATTATAATACTATAAAAGTTATATTAACTCAAAAATTAATATACATATAAATTTTATTAGTCATTAATGTATAAGTTATCTGAGTTCAATACTTTTACAATGTGTTTAGTTGGGAGGAAACATCCATAAAATCCAACCAAGTTGAGGGTTAGTATTAGCCAAATACCATCCACTAGAACTTCTTATTATTATCAACAAATTTGTGGTAGATGTTTTTCAAACTTAATGATTATTTTATTTTTATTTTTTAAGTGTTCATAATCATCTTTGAGCTAGTGCAAAACTCTTTGAGATTTTAAATTTTTTAAATTGTTTTTTTGGTGTAAAAAGTGTAACTTGTGACCAAATTAACCTTGGGATGTGTATAACAAATAACCACAAAATGTATTTTCCCAATACAAGAAAGAACGAAAAGATAAAAAACTAAGTCACAAATAAAACTCTCTTTAAGAACTTCCTCGTCCAAAAGATCAAATGCTAGACTAATGATTAATTACAATTTTAGAGACTAGTACAGCCACATAATTGTGGCTGATGAAAGCCGATAGGTGTATTTAATTTAGAAAACCTAACTTAACATAATCCTAATTCTATCATGAACCCTAACCCTAACATGAACCCTAACCCTAATATAATTTAACATTACAGGGGAGTGTGCACCTTGGATCCTATTAGGTGGCTGGTTCAGAAATGAAGGCATTGAAGAGATGAAATCCTAGCCTGTGGAAGCCTAACTTAAAATTGGATTCACAATGCTTTGAGACATGTATTCTCAGCTTCGTGTATGAAAACTTTTAAAAATACATGAAACAATATTCTTTTATTTTACTTTCGAAAATTTTATTTTCCTTTAATCTTAGGCCCAACATCTCCACTACTCTTCCACCCCACTGTAGTTTGGCACAACAAGCATGCAACCTTTCTAGTGACCTCAAATATTCAACACAGTTGAATTCTTCTAATTTAGTACACTGTAATATCCAGTCTCACAAGTTTTGTAAGTGGTTCTAGTCCACTTATGTTATTCAACCTGTTAAAATCATGTATGTAAAACACCTCCAAATATACCAATGTTTCAAGACTATAAGATTCCATTTTCCTCAAATTATGACAACCAATCAATTTGAGTTTTATAAGTGTTTGGGGCAAGTGTGGAAGGTCACCTATTGTCCAATGTCATACAACATCATAGTTCCAACGCAGTCAATTGAGGCAACAATCCAACAGAACCTAGAAAACATCACAATACCCTGCAATTCACAAGCTTCAACTCCTTCAAGTTCCTTAAGTTACCCAGTGAAGGTGGCGACATCGGGGGCATTCACTGTTAACTCAAGGACTTCCATATTGCTTCTAGCTCTCCAATTTCACTTAGCAATTCATATATCTCTGAATAACTAATATTTAATTTGACCAAGGATTTTTTATGTGCCACCTGTTGCAAATATTCAATTCGTTTAAAACTCAAAAACTCAATGTATTCAAGCATCCTTATATTTATATTTACCAGTGCTTCGTAGGATATTTTTAAATTCAAGCATAAGTGTAAATTAAGATATATAAGTCTAATTAAATTCCATCAAAGTGCCTTCACTATGGTCGAATTCAGACCTGGATTCAACAAGCCATATCCAATCCCGTGTATGGAACTTCCAATATTGTGAAGACCTAACTCTCAACAGAAGCAACCATCTCTTCTTTGTTCTGTGTATATTTATAATTCCAAGTCCTCTACCATATCATCCACGTAACTCATTGTCTTCTTTGGCAGTTATACTGAGTCTGTTCGTCATCAGTGGCTTACCCTAAGATTCTTTGTGTTCTCTGACAGTACGATTCTTTGTCTTCTCTATCACGGTCAAGCTTATCCTCTCTGTTGCAGTTAAAGACTTCGACACTTTTCCATCTATCAATTGTCTCTATGATGAGTCTTCATCCCACTGGTAGTTACCTCGAGACTCTTCAGCTCCTCTAGCGATCACCTTGATATTCTTTGAATTCTTTGGCAGATGAAATCAGTTGTTTTCTGCAGTTACAATCAATCTGTCTCGGTAGTTACAGAGAGAACCTTCGTGTGCTCATCCCCTTAGCGCATTTTCTCTTCCTAAGAAAACTTCATAGTGCGCGCTAGATTTTCTTGTTGAGACCCTTCCTTTCACATGAACACCAGTGGTGACCAGGGGCCAATCACTTTGGGACTTCGTGTTTCAGTTCATCTGTCGTGAGTCACCCCGAATCTCCTAACTCCCAATATCTAGAACTTCGAAGTGGAGCCTAACGACGTGCTAGATCCTCCCTCGATATAACCTTGGGCGATGAGCTCATGTGACCATGTGGTTGCGGGCGCATCCAAAGGTGGTTTAGACCAAACTAATTTTCGCCCCACAATTCACTACAAGCCTCCACACGTCCTTTCTCCAAAATTGTGGTTTCGATTGCAGACCGGTCACAAAAACTTAAGACATGAGCATGTTCTGGCCCCGCAATGTGATAGGACTGTCGATCTCACGATCTTGACAATGATACTTCGATCAGTGACTCCAATCTATCGTCCTTTCCTACCTTATTTCCTCTATGCATGCACGGTCCTTAGTCTCAACGATTAGGTGACATGTGGCCCTCCAAACCAACAGACGAGATCGATTTCACCTTTCAAGCTTCGAGATTTTTGATTCTCAAACTTTGTTTTCTCCTGGAGCATTTCACCTGAAGTCCATGATCCAACGATGCATGTCCCTCTTTAATCCAACGACTATCCTCAACTCTGGGACTTCGGCCTTCGACAATCTCAAACCTTTCTCCTTCGCATTTTCCTGAAGCAGTTTCACCTGGAGTTCACGATCCGTTGACACATACCCTCCTGCACGATCAATGATCATAAGTGAATTTGACACTTCGGGACTTTAATCTAATCGGTGCTTCATTATCCCCCAAAGTGGTCACGTGTTGAATAATTCATAGGCAGTGAAAACTGCTTGTTGTCGGTTAACACTTCCACTTAAACTGTCCTTCCACTGTACTAGATCAACGGTTGAGAATGAATACAAAGTGATCTTTAGATCGAACGACTCGTATCCACTTCAGGACTTCGGCATTCAGGACTTTGGGACTTAGGGTATCTGTTGGTGGTAAAAATATCAAAGTAAAACTCTTGGAGTGATGTCACTTACTTATGTCACTTGATGACGTGTCATGAGCCTAGTAGTTGCCACGTGCCACTCGAATTTGTGATTTGCAAGTACCTGTAATGTCGAATCAGCTTGACACATGTCATTGTCTCATTGTGCCATGTGTCCTTGATAACATAGTCTTGCTAACATGGATCCTCATTCACTTCAGGACTTCGGCCTTTGGGACTTCGAGTATTTCGACTTTTCAAGTCACCAATTCTTCTGAAGTGAGAGTCCCTAAACAATAACCTCCTCACAACTTTTAGACCCAAACTAAACGTTGTTCGTTGATCATGTTCTCATATCGACGGCTCGATCTTTCTGCGATGCTTCTTTTCTAGCTTATCTTGTCCTTCCACTTCAAACTAATCTGACGAATGTCGTTTACTCCGACTCTCCGGACTTAGGGTTTTTCAAGTCTCAAACTGAAAAATCCTCGAAGTGATTTTCTCTGGAGTTGAGGATCGTGTGACCTGTTAATATTGACATTGGATGGTCCCTGCTTACTTTGGGACTTTCGGACTTTCACAAGTCCACTCTCGTACGCTCATCAAAGGCTTAACCTTCTTCCATTTATTTATGGATCTAACGACTATTGATCCTCGGCGCTCAGATCCAATGGATCATATATGTACTTCTCCTCTGCGCTTCCTCTGGTCATTGGACATTGATGTAATGGTCATCGGGTATTCGGGATTGGTGATCCAATAACCACTATCATTCTTCCTCATGAGCTTTATAATCTCTCTGACTTAGAGGGTTTTTCTAAGTGTTCAAAGGTCTCGATATTTGTTCCTCATATGTATCCTTTTCTTGGACCTCGATTGCACTTCCAGAAAGCGCAAAGCGCTATCTCTTCTGAGCTTTGATCTCTGCATATTGTGCACTCCTCCTCCTGAGCTTATGTTTCCTTCTGCTCTGCCTTCTGTTCTTGCCATCAATGAAAAGAACAATCTTCCTATAAACATGCCAACATGGTTTACCCTTTGCCACAGAGATTATCCTCGTAATAGAATTGGTGACTCCACTACAGATATCTCCTTCTGGGGTATTGGGTGATTTTTCTCCTTTATTTCTCTATGTTTGCCTGAGTTTCTATGTCGCATGTTTCTTGAAATCCTTTATTTTTATTTGTGTCTAAGTTTCTTGGCCTAACCCTTGCCCAAGAAGTGTCTTCTTTTGAATACGTGGGTTTTCCCTTGAAAATCACGTACATATGTGACATGTCTATCTTTAGGGCATGTATATACACTTTTGTTCACTGAACAATCCTGTACACTATCTTCTGAGTCGTTGTGGCTGATTTTAGTGTTTGTTGGGTGAGTTTTGTTGGTTGTTGAGACTTCTTGGGTCCCTATATTCATTGTTGAGTGCCTACAGAGTGATAGGAAGTTGCGTTATTGATGAATATTTTGGGAAAACTCATTTCTTGTCATTTTTCTCATTTTTTGTCCTTGCATTATGGTTTGGGTAGTCACTTCTTAGTGTCACTTTTGTCTTGTCTCTTTATGCTTGCAGTAGGGTCTACCTGAGAAGTTGTTTATTCAGTCCTTTCATTTTAATTTCATTATATTGAAAATACAAAAATATTTTTCCTYTTTTCATTTTATTCARAGCATTTGCACTTTTGGCTGCATTACATTAGTTTTTTCATGTTAGGAAACAGTGTGCTTCATTGAAATTGTAGAGATTTCATTCTAATAATGGCATTTAGAATCATACCATATCCATGAAAATCAAGACTAGTACCTAGCAGTGTTTTTATATTTTCTTCTTTTTATATATGATGACTCATTATACCATCAGTTTCACGATCACACCTCTTGAGTAAGAAGAATCCATTAAAATTAATGCTAAATAATTAAAATTGATTAGAAACGATTTTATTTTTTAGGGTACACAAACAAGTGTAGGACCTAGGGCCTTGGAATAGGATTTTGTGAGTAAACTTCTCCAAGGCTATAAAACTCGACGTATGTGTCTGACCATAGAGTGGTGAAACCCATTTTGTAATTAGTGTCCTTGGGAGGCCCCGCTCACACTAGAGTTAAGCATGAGGTCACGCGAAGTTGGTTGTAGAGATAGCCCTCTAATACCTTCCTAGCGTCAGAGATATTTCTAGGGTTTTATTCGTATTTGGGGGTTTTTCTAGTCCCTTTACCTCCTTGAGGGGCAGTGCTTTCGAGATTTTGGGCGTTACTTCCCTACCCATATGGTGGACTGGACCTGAGACTGCTTTCCTGAGCCTTGGTTATATCATGGTGACTTTAGTTGCTTGACCTAGGCATCCACATAGGTTTCTTTCAGGGGTTATTCTCAATGTACCTTGACTCAGATAGGGATCGGACAACACACAAACTTTATGGAGGATTTTATCTCCATACAAATCTGACCAACTATGTTGTGAATCCTATGAGGGTCCTTATAAATGATTTTGTTACCTCCACTTTATTGTTCGGCAGTCTCATCCCTCTTGGGAGAGGAATACCTTCTTTAGTTAGGGAGGTCCCTTCATCCATCATATCATGTTTGTGTGCATTGGCCTCTAACTTTATTTAGGAGTGTGATCTTTCTTTATTAGTTGGCCTTAAGATTTTTATTTGTGTCACAAGTTTTGAGTCATCGTGGAGTGATACTAGCTTCCTCACTGGTCTCATTGTCTCTTGAATCAATTTTCAAAGTTTGGTTTAATACTGAGTCATCTCCTAAAATGCGTAGAATTAATAAACGTGGTACGAACATCTCCACTGGTTAGGCTCATGATCATCCTATTTTGAGTATTTTTTCGACTCCCACCTCCGTTATGGTTGGTGGAGCCCCCATGACTCCCCCAGTTAGCACTACCCAATACATGAGCTCAACTCAGTCGATGGGGATGTATCCTTTTATATTTTCGAATGGTATGACTTAGTCATCATCGATATTTGTTCCCCCTGGAACATTTTTTATGGGGAAGCCTTGTTATAGTACTCAGTTGACACCTCTGACCTCTAATCCATTCTCTTTTGGTATGTCAAATATGACTTTGTTCATTTCATCCTCCTTTCTGAAACCTAATTTCGACGCTAGTTTTGGGTCGGGGGGCACGTATCATCTTTGTAATCCTTTCCCGATTGGTGGGGAGTGTATCCCTCAGTCATTTATTATGATTGGGGGTTGGAATCCTCCTTCCTCCAGACCCAATCCTATCTATAATTTTCAAGGGTGGAATGCACATATGGGAGGTGTTTCTACTTCAAATATCTCGTATGTCTATCTGTCATACGCAATGCATTTTCCCGCAAATGATTGTTTTATGGAAAATCCTCCTCCACCCTCTGATATTACATCGGGGTTGGATCAATTTTCTAGCATGATCTAACCCCCGCACGGAGTTTCTTCATTAGGTGGCAATGGATATCCTCACATGAATAATCAATATCATATCGCTTTCTCCTCGTAAGCGTTCCCATCTGGGATGATACCTTCACAACCTTTCATATCACCAGCCTTTGCTAGTCATGTTGGAGATAGGTCAACAACCTCTGCAAGTCATGTTGAAGACCTGCAACCAGTCATTGCAAGTCATGTTGGGGGTATAACTCTGGTCACTACTAGTCACACTGGACAAACATCACCAACCTCTACAAGTCATGTTGGAGATCAGCTACTAGCCTCTACAAGTAATGTTTGGAGAATGTCACCATCCATTGCAAATCATGTTGGGGGCATTGATACGATTGAGAATCCTATATCTATAGGGTGTAATCCCAAGTTCATTTTTATACTTTGTAAAGGAGATCACCTAACTCATTTATGCCCTTCTACTACCATGGTACGAGAAGGGTGGTCCTTGTTTGATGGCCCTTCGGGTTCTGAGTCGTCTTTGGTTTCCCAACAATCTAATCCATCTTTGGTTGAGGAAGTGGTCATTCCAATGCAATCTTCGGTCGACACCACTCCTATTTTTAGGGGTGATGTGTCTCCTGACCATGTTGTCTTGCATCCTATTCAACCAGTGGTTGAGGAAGTGGTTGTGCCGATGTAATCTTTGGACGATCCCACTCTTCTCTTGGAGAGTGACAAGTCTAAGGAAGTGACATTTTCGATGTAATCTTCGACCAATCCCACTTTTATTTTGGGGGGTAATGCATCTTTCGACCATGCCTTATCATTTCTAGTTATGTACCTTCTGAACAAGGGGGCATTCCACTCTCTCTGAGTACACTCCCTCCAAGTCCTAGGGTGGTTTCATTTGATTGGAATGATCTTATAGAGCCTCACCTTCCTTCTTTTGCACCCTTCCTGATAATGGTCATTCATTGATGTATTGTAGATGAAGGATCCTTTACAAGTATTTTATCCTCCCCACTTTGGTAATATTTGGGTTCTCCCAAGCTTGTGTCAACTAGCAATGAGTTGTTGGATTTAGATAGAAGACCTACATGGGAGCCATTGCCTCCCAATATGGGCCTAAGTAATCTGACGTTTCCTCTTCAGTATGATCTTGTTGTTTGTGAGACCTCCAGCCTTGGTATTTGTGAGTTGTCGAGCCCCTATTTCATGGATGTTGAGTTTCCTTGAGATGAGTCTATCCTTGAAGCTATGATTTTGGATTTTTGACCTCTTCTGAACTGGAAAATTTACAAGTTGATTACCAAAAAATACCTTGGCCTAGGCCTAGCAATGGGCCCTACCTAGAGAACTATTATGCATAGGTCGCAAGGTTGTGTGGTCCTCTGTACATATTGTACTTTTATGTTTTCTTGTTTTCAATTTATGTATCCCTTAACACATGTTTTATCAAAGTTTTCTATATTAGACTTATTAACTTATGGGTTAGTGTTTTTGGTCTTATATACAGGACTTCAGAGACATTTTATTTGGTATGTTTCTTTATGTTCATCCATTCTCACAGGTCATGATCTTGAAACTGGAATATAGGTTATATTTTTTCCCTCCATTCATCTTTGCATTATTTTTTTCTGGTATCATTTTACCTTAGGATCGGCCCCACTGAGTTGCGACGTAGAACCTTCTCTATTGTTTAGAAGTGTTATAATGCACGTGGTAGATCCTACCTTCCATGGGCATTCTAGCTTAGATCCCCTTTGCATTTTGGCACCCATGTTGTAAGTTTTCTATTAGGATTGAGAGTTCCTTATAGCCCCACTATGAATCTGTGTTTGAACCTCACTTTTCTTACTCAATATCATTATGGCCACTACCTATGGGACTTCCTATAATTTTAGTTAATATATTTTTAAGACTCCTTAAACATGAAAATATTGTCAAGTGAACTTGTTTCTTTCACACTCATTAAATGGATTTAAAAGGACGTATATTTCAGGATAATTTAACCCTTTTCTGAACAAAATAGACTAATTACGAAAAATGAATACTCTAGTCACCATTGTCTATAAGAGTTCTCCTAGGTATTCTTTTATACATTTTATGGCCGAAGGGACTAAAGTTACGAAAAAAGGACACATAGTTAGGAAGAAAAATCCGTTCACCAGAACAAACACACCTAGCACTCTTATCTAGAATTGAACCAAACTGTTTTGAAAAAGCCAACAAGGATGAATTTTGGAATAAGGCCATGGATGAAGAATTAGATCAAATAGAGAAAAATGACACTTGGGAATTTGTTTCAAAACCAAAGAATAAGAATGTGATCGGCACAAAATGGGTTTTCAAGAATAAATTGAATGAAGATGGACAGGTTAAAAGGAACAAAGCTATATTGGTATGTAAAGGATATGCACATATTGAAGGAATCGACTTTGAAGAGACATTTTCCCTAGTTTCCATAATGGAAGCAATCCCTTTTCTTTTATCTTATGCATGCTCCAAAAATGTCAAAGTATATTAGATGGGCGTAGAATCATCTTTTCTGAATGGGGAACTTGAAGAAGAAGTCTACATTGAACAACCAGAAGGATTTCAGTCGTCAGAGAACATAGACTATGTGTGCAAATTAAAGAAGGCCTTGTCTGGTCTAAAACAGGCTCCTAGAGCATGGTACTCCATACTGGATAAGTATCTGCAACAGGCAGGGTTTAGAAAAGGAAGTGCAGACAACAACCTCTACATAAATAAGAGGCAAGGCTCTCTCATTTGAATCACACTTGAGCATATTGAATATCTATAGGTGTATGAGGTAACGAAAGGATATCTAAGCCAAAATTATGAAGAAAGTGAAGAAAAGAAGGCCGAAATGCAAGGAAGGATAATTTTTTTCATGGTGCTTTCTAAGGTATGTTATTTACAGTTCATCAAAACCATTTTCACTATAATTTTTTTTATGTAATGATTCAGATCCTAAAATTTCTATGCAAGTGAGAAAACATATCCAAGTATATGTGGTTAAAAATTCGTCTTTTGGTTCTTTGTATTTTGGGAGTTACACTCCATGGAAAATAGGGTTTGTGGCGAGTCCTGAAACTAGTCAAAATCAAGTGTTTTGGGTAAAAATGTCATAACTTATTCATAACATATCCAAATTCAGTGAGACCAAATGTGTTGGTTATTGTACAGTCTGTAGTATTCTTTGTAATATTTTCATATCAATTCATCAAATATTTTGTGCGGGGCATTCTCTACAAGATCACTCTCTAGAATAAGCCAGAATTCAACAAGGTATGTCACTTTTGCTATAACTCCTTTTCTGAGAGGTTCCAAGTAGTGAAACTTAGAGAAATTGTATAAAACAAACTGAAGAACATTTTTTATCAGTTTCATATCTTTATACATTACAGGTTCAAAGTTATTATTACTTCAATTTAGGGTTGTTGACTAATCCAAAACTAGGCATGTGAGACTAAAGAAAAGTTTGATGAAAATGATAGTCTCTTGATTTTAAAGTTAAGGAAGGTTTGCAGGAATGTGATCATATACACCAGGTCTATTACAGAGCTACAAATCAGATTTGGATGCTGAAATTGATGAGGGATTTTGGTTGTGGTACATGTTGAGTACATGGTTGAGACAAGTAGTTGATGAGTTGGTGCACATAAATGAAGTGTATAGTTGATGATGTTGATACATATTGATGAGTCATAGTTGATGAGTAGTTGACACATGATTTATACATACTTCATACATGGTTGGATGCACTTGTTTATGGTATAGGTTGATTACAGGTTGGTGCATGGTTGATGCACTTGTTTATGGTACAGGTTGATTACAGTTTGAGGTACAGGTTGATGCATGGTTTAAATTTATTGGTACAGGTTTACAGCGGTATATCTCATAGTGATGGTGTGACAGTGGTTCCATCATTCTACTTCTACTTCAGGGTGGCAGGATGGGGCAAGGACAGGTGGTTGTAGCCACCTTCCGGTTGTAGCCGGAGAACATTGGGGGTTGTAGCCATAGAATTGGGGAGTTGGAGCTTCCCTCGGGTTGTAGCTTGAGAAACTAGGGGATTGGAGCCTCCTTCCAGTTGCAGCTGGAAAACAAAGGCAGTTGGTGCTTCCAATGAATGTAATTCTTCAAGACATATAAGAAAAAACATTCTGTGGTTTTCTCCCAATTTGGGTTTCCACGTAAAACACTGGTGTACTATGTATGTGTGTGATTGTTTATTTCTTACTGCTCATTATTGGATAATAATTCTGCATTGATATAACATTTGAAGAAAAATAATTATAATTACGCTATTACTGATTCACCTTCCCTCTCAGTAATCCAACAGGAAGTGCCAGTTGAACACTTGTTGGATTTTCATGACCTTATTCATCTCCTTCAGATCATACATGAGAATGTTCAGATTAAACTCTTCAGGTATTCATTAGAGGGAATTGCTCTTGACTGGTGTCGATCTCTTCCAAATGCAAGTATCATCTCTTTGGCAGATTTTCATGCTTCCTTTCATTTGTTTTGCAAAAGAAAATTTCCATCTAACCTTCTATATCCCTAATGTTGTCATGAATTCAATTTGTTGAATAAAGAATTAAACATTCATAAAGATTTTGCTGCAGTAGAAGATACCTCTTTCTATGACCAAGAGATTGGTGACTTACAGAATGACAAGCTTAGTGTAGATGTTTTTAGCATTATACCAAATGCATATACTACCTTGAGTTGTCATGAAGATCATATTATTCACTTCAGAAATTCAAAAGATAATCAACAGATTGACATATCAATAGATGACAGTTTCAAATATGCAACAAATACTAAGGACAGTCCTCAACTTTCAGATTTGCAGACAAAGGAAAATTATAGCAAACATGAAGATGAAGATGATGAGCATAAAAGTTTATATCAGCATTTGATCATGCATGTTTCTCCAGCAGAGGTCCAACAGTCTACATTCAACATTGAGATCGGTGAAGACAGCCAACAACATCATTTCAGTCAGTTGGAACAACAACAGGAGTAGGTATTCCTTTATGATTTTGATGACCCTTTTGCTGATTTTCTAGAATCCATGAGCAACATAAATGTTGAAATATCCTTGTTAGATGAAAGTTGGTTCTATCATCTGTTCAAACCACATTTCGGTTGGTTGTACATTCCTTTATTTTTCGGGTAAAGATCAAGCATGATGTCAATAAATAAGTTTCTTACATGGATTCAATGGAAGAATTATTTCACTTGATAAGAGGTAGTATAGTTGGTTATCGTAGGAGTAAGCAGAAGAATAAGATCTTCATATGAGAAGGTAGATTGTTTTTAGTTTGCAATGAATAAAGAAGGGATGGGCAGGGTGCAAGTTTTCATGAAATCAGTTGCAAAGGCCATAATAACTCCATAGCCCAATGGTAAAGGATTCTCTAACTACTAGGTTCTTGGAAACCTCGCAGGGAGGTATCCATCTTAGTTGGAGCCAGATTTTAGCACTCAATTTTCTCCAAAATTGAAAGTGTCTTTAGCATTTTCATCAAATCCTCTTGATGGTTTGCCTAGGTCATAGCCTTTTTCTTCATCGAGTCTCATTATCTCTGGTAACAATGTGAGCTTTGTTTTTTATTTGTTTTCCCAAATTATTAGGTTTATATAACTTTCCTTTCATTTTTATAACATATGTATATATTATAATATCAAAATTAAAGTTTTTATATTATATATATATATATATATATAATAAAAAGTGTGTGTGCATTAGTGACATGTTTTATGTCATTCAAACTGACGCTCATAATAACTTTTATGAGTCAAAAAAACCTAGTGCACCAAGCCATGAGTTAAGCCATAAGACTTTCCATAAACTAACACATGTTTAAGCCACATGCCCAGCCACAAGCCAAGCGTAAAGTGTTGAGTTCTATATTATATTCACCATTGTTTTCATCAATTATGTATACGATAGCGCATTTAAAGCCCAAAGGATCGAAGACATTCGATACATATGGGATTTGGTCCCTGAACAAATCAAATAAAAATTAAACACAGAGAAAGATGCTAAGTGTCCTATTAACAATTTAGGTGTGATGTGCCTAAATTAAGGTGTCTTGCGCCTGATCAATAGTTTTATTTTTAAAATGTGAAGTACGGTTACAGGTTGCAATCTCATTTATCGAAGCCCCTTCATACAGGTGTTAAATTCAATCGCAAAGTGACATCGTCAGAGGGAATTAGTTAAGATCGTATCTAATTTGATATGTCCGAGAAAATATCTGAAACTAATAGTATCATGCATCACACAGGAGTATAATCTAGATTCTCTGAGGTTTTGTAGGGATCCATGAGGAGAACAGATGAATGAATAATTCCATTACAGCAGTTATACTAGTTTTTTGTATTGCAACAATAGTATTTCTAATTAGTTGGGGAACGTGCTTGCATATTTTGTTATTCACCGAGGAATTGTTTCTTTATTTATCTCCTTATGCCTATTATATTTAATACTGGGTTTCAGGCGGTTACCTTGCCATTGGAATTATTTTCTTTACAATCAGATGGAATTGAAATGATCCAAATGAATAGTCATGGAGCTTCATCAGATGCAGCCAGTTCTGTAAGTAGTGTAAATATGCAGGGTCATGCTTCTAGTGAAATAAATTTCAGAGAATATAAAGTGAATATTCACTCCTCGTACTGTAATCACAACCATGGACACACTGAGACTGTTATTTAGGTCCTGTTTGAATTAGGGACGAAGTATTTTGGCACATGGGAATAATAGTAAACTTGCTAAAGAATTTTTGATAGAAATTGGAAGAAGATACTCTGAACCATGATGTGGCTACAGTATTGAGATGATAATGCAAAGAAGTAAAAAGATTGAAAGTTTTTTGCAATTTTACAATTTTCAAAGAAATTTTCAAAATTGTGCTTTCAACAACTTATTCGAGTTTCAACAGGCCCTCTTAGCCACCGAAACCAGGGCTTTCGGCAGCTTATTCTCCACCGTTTTCTCCCTGTAAGCCACCGAAAGTGCAGAAACTAGCAGAATAGTCATATTTTTGCCCATATCACTAATTTTTGTTTCCAGATCACGTGGGAGTGGTTTCTTATAAAAGATAGCAATTAAGTGAATACTAATCATCATCCTTTTCTAGTTTTTGAGGCAAATAACAAGGCAGAAGACCAAATGGCCTTTCTATTTCTGGTCAATAATTGCTCAGCTATCACAAAAGGATGTCAATATGTTCTTGTCATCATTTCACAGGTTATTGAAGATTATGAAGATCATTGTAGCTGTCGAATATTGTTGAAGACTTAGTGATAAGGGTTTGATCTTTAAATTAGGTCTTTATTCTACATATCATGGAAATTTGATTTTGTTCTATTTTTAGAATATCAGATCCATTTTTATAGGATCTTGAACTATTTTGTAAGGGCTATAAAGCTTAGTAATTTGAAGGAAAGAAGGGTTTGATTTTGGAGACTCTTTTAGACTTTTTACTCAAGCTTCTCATTTTCATATTTAGTAATACAAGCTTCTCTTGCCATTACTTGTTCAGATTCCCATCTTCTTATCTAGTCTGTACTTGCACTTGAATGTTATATTCATTTTATTCACATTTGTCTAATGCCTGATAGTTGTCATCCCGTCTTTGCATTACTGAGTTAGAATTTCAAGTATTATTTACTTATTATAATCGGTCATTCATATATGTTTATGGTATGATTTTGTTGGTATAGTAAGGATTCTCCACACATCCACTTATTTACAAACTCTTTGAACAGTAGTAGCTGAAAGCCTTGTCAATCTAAGTATGTTTATGCTTGTCTTGAGTGAATGAGGTATGATTTAGTCATCCTACTTGATCCATTTGAGTGAATCATTGAGTTATTAGTTAAGTTACTAGGTTCTTCGAGCTACAACCTAGAAGGACTCCTGGAATGATAACAGAACCCTAGACACAACCTCAATTCCAACCATCATCAAGATTCTTTATATTATTTTAGTACATTAATGTCTTATCACATCAATTTATTAATGCATTATTAATATATTACATTATTATTAAAGTATTAATAATGTATTAATGTATTACTTTATTATTAAAGTATTATATGTTATTAATGTATTTCCATAATTAATTAATTAATCAATACATTACATTATTATTTTATTATTAATTTAGTAATGTATTTACTTTATTATTTAATGTATTATTGTATTAATAAATAATGTATTACTTTATTAATTATTTAATATGTTACATTAATACATTAGAGTATACACATTAATGTATTAATATTTATTATGTAATAATTAAAGTATACACATTAATGTATTAATATTTATTATGTAATGATTAATTAATATTTTAGTATATTAACACTTGAATTTATATATTAATATTTTAAAGTAATTAATATATTTATGGTTTATTAATGATTTTTAATTAGTAACATTTATTTTATAAAGTGGTTGATATATGTTGATAAATATTATTAATTTTAAAAGATGGAAAATAATACCAATAAATGTATTTCAACCACTTTTATAAAATAGTTTTTGTCAGTACATATATTCTATTAATACATGTGTTAAATACCTAAATATTAAATTTAAAAAAAAAATTATAAAAAATAATATTTTTTTAACATAACCATTTTCTTTAAAATTATAATATTAATTTTGTATATTTTTAAATAATAAAAACATTATATATTATATACCTAAATATTAAATTTAAAAAAAATAAAAAATTATAGAAAATAAGTTTTTTTTTAACATAACTATTTTCTTAAAAATTATAATATTAATTTTGTATATTTTTAAATGATAAAGCATTATATATTATATATATTATCTATACTAATAGATAATTTTTTATAAAATTGGTTTTGAGGGTGATTCCAAATTTTCCTTTTTTAATTCTAAAATTATATATATATATATATATATATATATATATATATATATATATATATATATATATATATATATATATATATATATATATATATATATATATATATAT
>ML797545.1:29493-49711 GCA_009831015.1 Picea engelmannii
AAGACAAATCTACTCCCAAAACCAAAGCTCTTCTCCTAAATTCCTGAGTAAAGCTTTGTACATTCTTTCCTTTAGCTTGTCTAAAATTATGCCATTCCATAGTTGCCTTTTGTTTATATGCCAATGGATAAAATTGTTTTTTAATTGCGATAATGAAATCATTCCAGGAAAGAAAAATTTTACCATGCTTTTTCATATCCTCCCGAGTCTTGGATTCCCACCAAATAAGTGTTGTACTATCCAATCTTAACGAAGCAAGCTGAATTTTGGTTTCATCATATTGAATTTTTTGTATTCTACAATATACTTCAATTTGATGTATCCAATTATCTAACTTCTCAGCATTAAATTCTCCATTGTATATTGGCAATTCAAATTTTATATCAAGCTTTAATGAAGGAATTTGCGAAGGAGTTTTACCATGCCCCTTTGGAGAATTCGGAAGAGGTCTTGAACTAGTAGAAGAAGAAGAAGAAGATGATGGAGGAGAGGGTGGTGGAGAAGCACCATTCCCTCCATTTCCGTTTGGAGTTTTGTCACCACTGCCTCCCTTATGAATTGAAGGGTTGGAGCCTTCACCTTGCGACAATATGTTCCTTTCCATCAAGATCTTCATCATATCTCTCAACTCTATGACAACCTTTCTGAGATCTTAATTTTCTGCAGGAACACGTTCATGACTTTCCGCATGAGCCACGCTTGGTGAATGCCTCCTTGAAACTTGCGGTGATGGTATATGTTTCCTCCTTGTCGGATGAGAACTTGGCTCCACAAGCTGACCTTCTCCTCTTGTGAGTTTCAACCTTGTGAGTATCAAAAACAAAACTTGCAAACAATCAAGTCTTCAAAAACCAGTTCTCTGATACCAACTTGATCTAAAATTGAAGAAGACTTGAAAAACTTGAAATTATTGCAATGTAAATGTTATGTGTTTAAAGAAAATGGATCAGTTTTGCAACACATAAATTAAGGGATTACTTATGCAAAATACACATAGACAATAGCATAATCAATGAACATAAGCACATAAACACAACAATTGATAAAGGAGTTCACCCCTCTCTTGGGCTACATCTCCTGGTCTAGCTTCCAATGGATCATTATTATTAATTGCTCAAAAATGCTCAAAAACATGTCTTACAATGCTCAAACTAACAAACCGACTACTCCAATGTCTTCAGAGCGTCCCAAAACCCCTGTCTGGGCTCTTTCGGCACCTCAATCGGTCGAAAAATGAAGAAGTTAGGCCTCCTGGAAGTCTCCCTCTTCAAGCTTGTTGTCTCTGCATCTACAAAACACACCCTTCTTGAATGAACCTGGCACACACGCAATAAATAGCGTGAAAACCCAGCATCGAGCGCAACCGCGCCAATGGTGAAAATCGTAGGACGGTTAAGGGTGCGTCAGCCCCTAACCGCCTAGCACTTGGGCGTATGAGAATCATGTGACCGCGCGCATTGGTAAAAAGTGGTTAACGGTTGAATTGCTCCAACTGTGCTAACTTCCCGCGCACTTAACTAGGGTCATATGAAATGTTGACATATAACCATGTGCCAAAGTGTTAACCGTTCAAACCACTTTCAAAACCTGCGTGTTGCATAGCAACCGCGCACATATATATACAGTGGCCATATGAAACGACTATACGACCATGGGCCGGGGCTAAGCCCCGGCCCGACCCCCGCCCATATGTACAATCATATGATTTTAAAAACAATGCAAACAATTATATGTTAAGTCACATAGTGTGGGCGTATTGGTCGGCGGTCTTTGTTAGAGCTTTACGCCAGTGGGGAGGTCCGGGGGTCGAACCCCACGGACTCCAATACATTTTAACATATCAACCAATCATTCAATGCCAGGGTGCCACGTGGAAGCCCATGATTGGTTCACGTGGCACCCAATCATTGACCAGAAAATTGCCACGTGTCGACACATCATTCGCCTTCAACAACCAACCAGATTCTGCCACATCATTAGATGCCACATCATCGTACGGTCTGTATGGACCTGCCACGTCAGCCTGTACGGACTGTACAGTCAACATCAATTTTTTTTCCCTGTTTGATGTTATGAACAGATTGCAATATCTCTCGCTCCCGATGTCTGTTTGAGACGAAACGAGTTGCGTTGGGTTCGCAACGACGAGGCTTACGCTCTCGTCTGGTTTGAAGTGATTCCGAGCACTTTGAATTTTTGAGCAAAATTTGATCCCCTGATCATTGGAAAACCTATAAATGTAACCTTTAAGTGTGAGGAAAATACACTTGAGAGAGGTTAAGACCAAGAGAAGGAGAGTGAATATGAGAAGTGAATGTGTAGTTATGTTGTAGTAAACAACAAGAGGGAATCCATACTATTAGCACTGAAAGTCACACTTTGACGGCTAAAGTGTAAGCTCAACACCCATCAGAATGTAAAAGATAATTTGGTTTTGAATAGGTGGATCAACAAGATGGATAAATAAAGGGAGAGGGAAACAAACTGCATATTAGTAGGCTACACCAATGGGAAATGGAGTCACAAACATCCTACTCATCGAAGGCACAAAAGTTGCTCAACAGAAAAAAATATTATATGCTAATAGGTGGAAGAATGAAGAAGGAAAACATAAGATAGAATGTTCACTAAACAAAGATCCTCTCAATTTAATGAATCAACATATACTTGAATATAAACAATGACTGATTGGCAAAATACAATAGATCCTCTGCTGCTTAGAGATCCATAAATCATTGACAGCCTTTGATCCTCAAATCTACAATATATTCAAATAAGAAAAAATATAAAAGAAGAGTTACAATCTGAAATCACAGCTCTCATGATTCTCCAATAGCAGTAATTCTTACAATCAAAAAATGCCCACAGGCTTACAAATGAACACACACAGGAAAACTGCCTACTCCTACTCTCTCTAGCCTCTCTTGGCTCATCCCCCTTTTCTCCAAGATATATCTCCCTCTTTAAATAGAAAATAGCATCCAAATAACCTAAGAAGGTCGAATCCCATCTCCTCCATTGGATTCTAAGCCTTGGAGATAGTTGGCAACAGTCAAAGAGACAAAAATCCAACAAACTGTTGATTTTCAGGAATTTGTTGGAAGTCATTAATAAATTGTTTCCACCTCATGCATGAGGCCTTTGATGGAGCTAAATATTAGGTGCAGGTGTCCCTTGATATCTAACTGATCCTTGAGAATCCATTCAAACTCCCCTTGACATGTTGCAACCTCCCAACAAGACAAATATCAAAACCGTGACCGCTACAGGAAATTAGTACGCAACGCCACTGTGCAGAGTATGCAATGCCTACTTCTATATCCAATATATCTCAAACCAAAACACATTTTGAAAAAATGAGAGAGGTTTTTGTTATTTGGAATGTTATGAACAAAAACCTCCTCCAATTTTCAAAAATACATCCTCAACTGCTCATAACCCAAGTTTTAAATTAGTGACTCAAAATTGGCAGAATAACTCTGCACAATTTATCCTCTGCCAGAATATTACGCAACACCTGTAGGTAGTGCCCGACTGTGTTTCTGCATGCAATTCGGTAGCATAAATCCGTGGGTTCTCTGATGCTTGAACTTGGATATTGGGAATAACTCAATATAATTTCAATTTTCCCCAAAACAAATAAAAATCCCATAACAATTGTATTCATTTGCCAAAATGAATGATGAAATGTAGATTCTATTCTCTGTGAAATATTAGGTAGCGCCACTTATGCAACGCTGAGGCATAAACCAATCTTGTGCTAACACATACAACAACAACATTGTACAGTCATACAACAATAGTTGTTGTCTTCTTTCTTCAATAGAATCTCATGTAGCAAAGGTCGTCAAACAATTGGGATTGTTGACAACACCACACCCGCAACCATAAAACATCGTGTGGCTTCGCCAAGGATGAGATCTTCGTGTTAGCCAGTAGTTTCAATTTTCATACGGCATCCAACCCTTCAAGGATGAGGTATTATGTGATGTTTCCCCATTGGATGTTTGTGATGTTATTTTGGTCCAACCATATATGTGGAAGCACCATGATATTTATGAGTCTCAACCTTGTAGTGCCATTGTTACTCTAGGGGTCGTCTCTACAGGGTACCAGAGGTAGTTCTTATTACTGTCCCACCTAAAAAGTGTCACAAGGTAGTATCTTGTACTAAAAAAACCAGCTTCTTCATAATTTGTTCAAAAGGTAAACAGAAGGACACTGCAACCATTTCACCCTTGGTCCAAGTACCTTCTATCCAATAGAAGCAGGTTTACAAGATTGAAGAAAAGTGCAAAGATTCATTCTACACACAGTCATCTCTGGTAGCTCGATTGGATAAAAATGTTCAACCCTTCCAACATCAGGTTCTCAACAACATTCCACAAGCCAAGCAACACAACTTCTCCAGCAAGGCAAGTAGCTCACTAAGGTTCATATTTAA
Organism: Picea engelmannii; assembly: GCA_009831015.1. Taxonomy (NCBI): domain Eukaryota; kingdom Viridiplantae; phylum Streptophyta; class Pinopsida; order Pinales; family Pinaceae; genus Picea; species Picea engelmannii. Next base: position 33,938 of record ML797545.1, read on the forward strand.
CAAATGCTTCCCCTTATCCCCCGGGAACTCAACACAATGGATACCATTTCTTCCTAAGGAGGAAGGATTAATCCAAGTGGATATCATTGGCCACCCACGTATTCCACTGGCTCGAAAAACATTTTTCCACCTTGTCAGTGTTTTGGTAGTTTTTCGGGTCCCAAACTTTCGAGGTCGTTTTGAGGCCCTAAACGACTTTTTTTTGGGCATTTTGGGCCCAAACAATTGCTAAAGGAACTTGCTTGGACCAGTCGAAATGTGTTCTTCTCAGTTGTACCTTTCCAACGGTGTACTAAGCGCCCCAAACGAAGATCATATGAAAAAGTTATGCCCCCGAGAAGTTGACATATCAACTACCCCCATCGGGGCCCACAAAACTTTTGGATTTTCATCTTTCGGGGTTAGGGTTTTGGATTTTTCTTATGTTAAAAAGGCCTTTGGAGTCTCATTGTAACAATTATCATCTTCTTGTGAATGCAAGTAGCCGTCACATCTCTTCTTAGAGATAAGTTGCCACCATTCTAGCAAGTCTTTCACTCTGTATTTCTATAGTTTTGTACATTTTGCTCATTAATAGAAATTGTGTATTATTGTATCTATGAGTTTATGGTTATATCTCTTATATATAATTGGATATATAATATATCTATGTACATTTATTTATTATATCTCTGCTCTCATTTCGTGCTGAAAATAATCCGGATTAGGGGCTTAAGCCCAAAGGAATATTTTATTAATATTCCTAAAGTATAAAGTCTAAAATCTATGGATATAAAATATATCCTAAGTTCTAAAGTGGGGAAACATACCCCATGTGGGCCCAAGCTAGTTCCCAACATGACAAGTGTCAAGTTGGGAACATGCAAATATAATTTGGGGGATTTAATTCATTTGGCCATTATTCCTTCATGATTCCTACATTGATTCATTCTCCTCTATCATCCATACCTTGCTTCCAATACATGTACCTACACAATGGAAAGTTGGGGAGATGTGGGAAACCAATAATAAAAAATTGGGCTGAAGAGGCTGGTTGTCAGGCTCGTGGACTATTGAAGAAACGGGTTGTCGGGCCTATGAGCATTCTCTCTGGGTGAGAGAATTGTTGGGACTTCCTATTCGGCATGTTTTTGAAGCCCCAGAAGGGAAGTGGGGCAGTCGAATGATTGTTGAGCAGAGAAGGGGCACACTTCCTGGGGTGGGACATACATGTGGGGAATGAGGGATTGTAGACTATCTACTAGAGTTGGAAGTTGAGTCTGATTTTTTATGTTATTCGAGAGACCTTAGCCTGGTTAGGCTTCCTTTTCCCAGGTGGATTTTAGCCTCAGCTTGAGGGTGACCCATTGCTAAGAGTCATGAGCAATGCGGTCTAAGGTTGGGAGGAACCTGGAAGGTCTGCACACAATTGGTGAATTTTTACCAAAGATAAGTTTCAATTATGTGTATGGTTTATGTGTTGTGTTGTTATAGATGCATTTTATTTCATGGGCTTTTCATGTATATGTTATTTTTTTTCATGTTATTCAACATAGTTTTGTGTGTTTGCAGAGCATTTTTGTTAATTAAATCGGAATAAGAGTTTGGAAATTTTGTGTGGCATTTTCCAGCTCAACGATGGGGATGTTACAGTAATCAAAGAGTTCATGCATTAATTTATCAACCTGGGGTTTAGATGCTTGCAAGATGTTGCACACTATATGTGCGAGCTACAAATTCTTAACTTGTATTAGTTTGTCTAATATGCTTCTACAAAAAGGAAATTGCATCGTCACACTTCATTAATACAAAGCTAGCTCAATCACTCTTGGAAATGATTATGTACTTGAACATCGATCATTCTAATGGGGCCTCGTTGTCACTAGGTTATATCTTTAAATTATTTAGGTACTCTTATTTCCATAAATCATATCTCTCGTTGTTATCAATCTTTGATAAAATTAGTTTATAAATTGAAATGTCATTGCACAAATGAAAACGCTCTATACCTAGCAAGAAAATAAATCACACTCACAAAATTAAATTACTTTAATAAATCATAGCTTAACAATAAACATGAAAAAATTGAACTATGAAAATAAATACAACAAAAAATAAAATACTACCCTAACTTATACAACACTCTATTCTATTAGAGTGGTACATGCCTCCATAGAACAAAGTGTTGATCGAAAAGCTACAACACTATTGAATTCAACACCTCCTACTCTGCAACATACACAAAATAAATAAAATGGAGATGTTATTTGTATTGATAAATAATAATTCTTTTACAATAGTCAGTTCCTTCTCTAGTCCCTTTCTCTAAGAGCCCTGCTTTATATATATACATTCTCTACATGGTTAAATTTGGAGCAAGAATAGTTACAATAGGAGTCATGATATCAACTAATTGTTCTTTGCTTGGGAATTTAGAGATTCCTTCTTGGCTTTATTCAAAACCAAATTTACACATGAATAAAGGAGTATTAACCCTGTGGTTTGTTATTCTAATTAATATTACTTGGCCAGGTTGTTATGGTGCTTGAATGTTGCACTGGTGATGATTACAATGACTTACATAATATAACATGTGTTGTCATGATCTACCAAATATGTAATAGCTCGCTCCCAAATTCGTCCAGGATGGTTGGTTGTATTGTACAATTCGCCCCATCCATGACAACTTGGAGCACATAGATCTATAACAAAATCGGATTTTCAACTGTCAGTTGGTACATGGGTTAGTTTTAAACTGATTATGTATATTCCTTTCGTAATACGGAATATATAACGGAAAATGGAAATGACGAATTTTCTCGCCTGACATAAATAGGAAGTTCTCAAATGGATGTATATTCCGACTTTAGCTCAGTTGGTAGAGCGGAGGACTGTAGTGGGAGGACATGCCTGATTGCCATCCTTAGGTCGCTGGTTCGAATCCGGCAAGTTGGAAACTCCAAATTTGTCTATTATCCACATGTTTGTAGTTGGCTGTCATATGGTTCGAGAATTGGGATTTACAGATACTTTTAAATGGACTCGGAGGTGAAAAAAACCATTTAATAGTTAATAGTTAAATCTATTTTTATACACGTGTTTGTAGTTGGCTTTGGTGAAAAAAAACATTTAATAGAACAACATTTCCGTTTAAATGGACTCAGATTCCCGTGAAAAAAATCATTTAATAGAACAATAGCTAGTCAAACCCATTTTAGAAAAAGGGTTAAGGTTGGATTGATTTTAGAAGCCATCATTCAATTTGAACCACTTAGCGACTTAGAATAATCAGAGAGAAATGTTGAAATAATAAAACCAATCTTATGTATTGTTTCATTGACTTTACACAAGCTTATGATATGATATGATATGGTGCCCAAAAATAACCTTTGGAATATATTAAAAGACTTAAAGGTTCTTTTTAAGCTAAGCGTTGCTATAATAAGGTTACATAATATGGTTATTAATAAGTTTAGTTGTTTCATTGACTTTATGCAAGCTTTTGATATGATATGGTGTCCAAAAATAACCTTTGGAATATATTAAAAGACTTAAAGGTTTTTTTTAAGCTAAGCGTTGCTATAATAATGTTGCATAATATGGTTATTAATAAGTTTAGAAACACTAAAGATTGGTTGAAATATATTAATTATAATATAGGATTTAAGCAGATGTTGTCCCCTATCCCCTACCCTTTTTACATTTACAATGACAAGTTAAAAACATGTTTGGAAGAAGCAGGTTGTGTAGGCACTACTCTGGTTGGGATAGTCATCACTCTTCTTCTTTACGTTGATGATATTATGGTGACGTGCCCCTCTAATCTCGATAAACGATAAATAATTCTTTACATAGTTAATTTTCCAGTTTGTGTTTCTCTAACTTATACATAGATGTATGTTCTTTGAGTGGCTACAAGGCCTTTGATCTCAGTTCAATTGTGAGTGCAACTACTCTTCAAGGTTAAAGGTATGTCTACTCTCTAGTGTATCATACACACATCAATCAACTAATAACACATGAATAGTAACGAGGCCAATAAAACCCAAGACTCTACAAATACTCTGTCACTGAGAACTTTGTCTTCGATGTGACTACTTTGCACATATATATCCAACTAAACTAGGTTCTTCAAGGTTCTAGAGAATGAGACACTGTCATAGCTCAATGTGTGTGTGTGTGTGTGTGTGTTCAGTTCTAATTGTAATACTCTATTTATGTGCCAATGCAAATACAAGACGAAGCAATTATAAGTGATGCTCAAACCTAATACTCAAGCTCTCATCAATCAATTGAAAGAAGAATTATGGTTATCCTCCTCTAATCAAAATGATAAAACTCTTTCAAGGTAACACTATCCAATGCAGAGTTGGGTGCTTGCTCATTTAAATGCCAACTCAAATACACTTGTAATATTTGAACCATAAGTTTACTTACTCCTTAAAATAGCAAGCTCCAATTCAAACTTTAAACACCATTCATAGAAACATATATGAATGATCCATTATTTAAACCATATATAAATATAATGCCATTTAGTTAACACATATAAAAAGATTTCTATAAATATAAAAAAAGAAAAACCAATACACAAAACCTCAATGCATTCGATATAATATACTCATGAAGACTTTGAACTATGAAATGCCAAAATCAGTGAAAAGGTACAACAATTAAAAGAGTTTATGGTTTTGCATGAACGTTCCATTGATGGAACAAGTTTTCATGCAATCCAAATTTCATTAACCCCAATGCCATGTACGACCCATACAACCTATGTATGGCCTACATAGGCACACCCACAACCCTAACCAATTTCTAAAATGCAAATTCAATTAAGAAAGGGTATGGGTGACCCTCAAGGTGTGTTACATTTGTTGAAACATAAGTCTATCTACAATTAACATTATCATCAAGCAAATAAATGCTAGTCAATAGTCTCATCAACCAATAGTTTTATTGTTCCTTACAATCATAATTAAAAGTTACTTAACAATTACCTTGCAATAGTTAATTAGTGTCAACCTTAGATCTTCATAGTCATAGTCATAGAAAAATGAAGGGTGATAATATAGAGCTATTCATAATATTCAATTGTTAATTGTTAATGGAGAATGAAAGCATGAAAGAATATTTTTGAATTATAGTGAGGAATAAATTGTCATCATTAAAATAATCAAGCAACAATGGAATATGAATAAGAGCATCATATCAAACACATTTGAGAGATTATCAATTCACGTAAATCAATCAAATAATGGACACAAAGATTTGACTTTCCAAAACTTAAATGAGAAAACCAACATTTAATGGTTGTATATTGTTTTTATCACGATAATCTCTCGCTAAAATGTGTCCCATGGTTCTTTGTGCATCCTCCTTTATTTGATTAGCTATCAACAAAAGGCCCTTTGAGAGTGAAATTACAAGAAGAAATAATGGAAGCTAGGATAATGGGAAAGGCAATAGGCCTGGCATTTCATTTCTCAATCCCAAGTGTTTCTCTCCTATTTTCATTTTCTATCTTTATTTCATTCTTGTTTTTCCTCTCTTTCTTTTATATAACCTCATTAATTACCGAGTCTTATAACCATTTGTTTGGTATATGATTGCATGCCTTATGTGTCTATATTTTGTAGGAAAAACAGATTGCATGTTGTTGTTAGAGGCTAGAGTTAGTCATCATTCACAATTGCATCCTAGCGGCTAGAGAGATTGACTGATGTCGAAGGTTGCAACATGTGTACTCTATCATGAATATACAAATCTCACAGGAGTTGCAACCACCCTGTGCTTAGTTGATCACTGTCATGCTACGTCTTTGGGCACACTTTCTAGTATATGCAATGATAAGTCATAGATGTCCTCGCCAGAATCACGTTTTATTATGGTTGAAAGATTTCTTAGAATACATGATGGAGTGAATCAGAGAATGGTTGGTGTGACGACAATCGGGTTGCAATCTCATATATGGGTTACACCTGTGTTAATAGATAAAGTTTGGTTATCGATGCGTATGCCATTGACATCTTGTAGAGCTGGATGCCATAGTACAATTCGAGTTCAAATAGTATGGATGCAACATTGCAAATTGACTTTGGGGTTACAATTTTATGTGGATCATGGTGGTGGGGATTGGTAGATGTTTCTAAATTATTTTAATAATAATAATAATTATCTATTTTTAAGGTCATGACCAAATTGGTGTATGAGATCTCTATTGGTGACCTGTAACAACATGGTTTTAGTGTGCTTGGTCTTAACTTCCAATCATGTAGAGAAAGTAATAGCAATGGTTTTGTAAGCATAGACTTTGCATTGAGATGAACTCCATGAATCTTGAATTGTTGCAAGATGATCTTTCTTGGTGTTGTAACTACCATGCAATTCATGTTCCTTACTTCAATTGTGGTCATTATTTGACTTATTTAAACTTGATATGCTTTTTGATGAGCATGTTCACCAACCTTAACTACCTCGATGACTACACTATTTTTTTGGGGGGTAGGATTGGATTGTTTTTGGCAGTTGTGGATAGTGATTATGACCAACAGTTTTGAGCAATAGATTATGTTTGATTTGTTAGTATTGAGTACCTTTGGATAGTTTTTGGTGATGTATATTAGATGTAGGAGTTTCTCTCTGAATTCAGATCTCAATAAGAGGAGATGAGAGGAGTTTATTCTTTTAGCATAGTTGACAACAATAACAATTCCTTTGTTTTTGCTTCCAAATGGTACTTGTCATCAGAAAGTTGACGAAAGGATGAGTCAACACATAATGGCGGGGGCTTATTAGCCCCTAGTTGTATGTGAAAGCATTTTGGACATTTTCTCATTGTATTAGTCATTTATTACTTAGTGGGATTATGGGTTATGATGTATTAATGAAAAATAGGGGTTTTTAATATAAATGGGAAAAGTGGAATCCTCGAATGCATTTATTATCCGGGAAATATATATTGAGGGGTTTAGTGGATAGTTGATCAATAGTATATTATGTTTTTTATTGGACCCATTCCTCTTTGTAATAGGGTTGTGAGTGTATACATGAGTCAAAGGCTAAAGAGAATTCTAGTTCCTTGCACTCCATGGGAAAGAGATGTACAAGTGGTAACTATGTAGTATGTTATTCTTAAGTTAATAAAATAGATTTAAAATTTTCTTAGGTTTATTTATGGCTTATGTATATGCATTATGGTTATGATTTAGTTTATTACTATTATGTTGAAGTTTATTTTCTACAATTAGGGTTTTTGTAGCTTAATAACATTGACACGAGGATAAGTTCTAACATTAACTATAACATTGAAAAATGATTAATGGAGGGTGGAAAACCTATTTTGGTCTTGAGAACAATTATAAATCAACAAATTTATGGTTCTAGAAAAAACATAGACTTCTCGTTGAGACTCTCATCACTCTTGTTATCTTATATGGATGTTAAGTTTGGGATTGTAACATTTCTATAGAATCATGGAGAAGAATCAAGAAAATTCAAAAGTGTTTTATAATTCACAATCTTAAAATTAAAATAAATATACCCAATCCTATCCCCCTCATTGACATTGGTCTTTCACCCATTGAAAGCATGCCTATGACTAGGTACCTATTGAATAAGCATAAAGTGACTAACATGAAAGGCAAGGGGATTCCTAAGATTTCTTTAAACTCTAACCAAAGTCACCTACAACTTAAGAGGGGTTAGGATAAAGATTCTATGTCATATTTAAACCATCGAATAATAGAGGAGGAGGTCACTCTATGGAATATTGATACCATTAAAAATACTATCATGTATAAGTTTATGGAAAAATTGTGGTGCAATAAAGAGATAGAGGATACAAGGAAATTAAAATATTATAAAGAGGTCATTAACCCCAATATAGAAGATCAAATTTGAGGGTCTTATTCCATTGAAATCTAAATATGTATAGTTAAATAGTTAATGGTCTCAATATTCCATTGAAACAATATTTTCTAAGAATTCCAAACATACCTTTATTTCACATCCTCTAGAAATGTTGATATCAAGTTTGGGTCTATTTTCATCTACACATACAACATCTAATCTATTTGGATGCATTCACTAAATCCATTCTAGTGTGCAATCTTTGCTCCATTCCCCATTCAATTTAATGGGAATAGGAGTACTTCATGTGTGTAATCTCCTAATGAATTGTCTCCCTATTTATAACACTTCTTCCCTTTATATATTATACAAATCAAGCCATTGATTCATACAATCCACATGGTTTAGAATGAACTTGCCAATCACATTTGTGTTCGTAAACACCTTTTAATTAATCAACACATATTTAAAACTCTATATGTTAATCTATAAATTTAAAAATAACATTCTCTAGAGTAAACATTTTAAAAAGTTATGACATTCACAACAAATTTATTTATCAACTTGTACTTCGACACCATTTGATTTTGTTTTCTTCTCCATCTATAATATCAAATGCATGTCATTCATCCTATAATCATGGTACATCTTCATAATATTTCCCATGAAATTCACATAGTAAGAAAAATACTTCATTTAATACATGTCCTACAACAATGTAACCCATCCCTCTAGGTGTGTTGTTTTCCTAGCATATTTTTTTTATTGTTTTCATATACCTATCAAATAAAAGCATCCACCTTGTAGATACGACACCTACCATTTAAATATCATCAACCAAGTATAATGAAATGGAAATGTAAATCCATGAAACTTGTAGGGAAATATTTCTCCAATACACATATAATTTTTGTAATTTCCTTCTTCCATCTCAATATTTAAATTCATGGATCTCTTTGTAGGCTTTCCACCTAATATATTAAAAATCATTTAGTGTAAACCTTTAGTCACATTTGAAATCCTACATAATGCATATCTCTCAGTATTGCACACACACACTTCAGACCACATACCTCATACATGTTGACAATTGACTTATGACATTCTTTAGGTCAATGGTAAGATGTGAATCCCCCCTAATTGCCAATGATATGGTATTTTATGAAATCATATTATTAGTACTTGTTAGTATAAGTTTAGCAAAATAAATCAAAATATTTTAGAACAATAAGAATTAAAATGATATAATACCCTAATAAAATTATGAAAATTATATGTTTAAAATCCAATAATGTACATCAACTATAAAAGATTTATTCAATGAAGACTTGCAACCAGTAGAAGTTTGTATTTAATAAATGACATTTTTTGGTTGATCTAGCTCATTTTTTTCATAATCCATTGGAGTTCTACACTATATATGTCATTTTCATTATTTGGACACAAGTGTCTTTAATAAAATTTAATCCATTGTAGTTCTATACTATATATGTCATTTTCATTATTTGGACACAAGTGTTTTTAATAAAATTTAATATGTGAAAAAGCAATATCTCTTCATAAAATTTAATATGTGAAAAAGCAATATCTCTTCATGAAGATAAGTTGTCATTCTCTTTACTTAACATATATCATAATATAAAAACTTGAAATTTTTTAAGAATGTGCATAACATCTCATAGATGAAGTATTAATATATCCTTCCAATAAGGAGCTCATAAATATATATTTCTTCTTCATAACTTTTGGCACGTCAACTATGACTTGATCTATTTCTTTAATTGAATGATCATTGGAAAAAATCTTCCCAAGTTTTCAATTACTTCATACTTCTTGAGCCAATTAGCTAGAGGGCCTTTATTTTCAAACTTTCCATATTATTGGGGAGATATCCCAACTTATAATTTGGTGGTAGAAAAACCTTATTGTTTATATAAATAATTTTATGTAAATTATTATAAAATTATCCCTCAAATTGGTTCATGCATCTTGGACATGCAAATATCTCCTTTGTTTGAATCCATGCAATTTAACCAAAAAAAAATGTATTTATCGTTAAAAAAAAAAGTATATTAGTTTTATAGTGGTCAAATTACAAATAATTTTTGAAATCTGAATTCAACAAAAAAAAATATGTATTTATCATTATCAAAAAAAAGTATATTAATTCTATAGTGGTCAAATTACAAATAATTTTTGAAATCTAAATACATAGATAGTTTTTCTTACCTAAATAGACACCAAGTCAAACACCAAGTCCAAGGAAATCATGAATATTACAACAAATTATACCATAATCATAAATGGTTTGTTTGGCATAAGTAGAGATATATAATACATTCTTATTCCATTCCATATCAATTGCATCTCATCATTAAAATACATAAGATAATCACCCTTTTTTTTTTTTTTAGTTAATGCTTTCCTAGAATGATGGAAATTAATATGAGATGCTCTATTTGAACACTTATCTACGGTAGAATATTTTTTTATTATCAATTCAACTAGCCAACCACTTAGATGATAGGAATGAGAAAATGAAAACTCTATCCATTACAAGATCAAATCTAATATTATATGATACATCTTTGAATTTTTCTAGCCATTTTTTCTTTGTTTTTACTTGCTTTGAAGTCCTCTAGAATTCACATGAGACCACATTTGTTCATGTTCCTCACATGTTAGTCTATCATTTGTGAATGTGATTCGAAAGAAAACTATTCTTCAATTATATGTATAATTAACATTCATTGTAACACTTTATTGGGAACTCTAGTGTTGTAACCTAGGTTTGCACCCCTGTCTCTCCTCTCTTTTTTCCCTATGCCTTCGTTGAATTTGTCCTTTTCTGGTTGATAAATTCGGTTTCCCATCTGTTCAATAACTTGGTTTTCTTTGTTGGCTTGCTTGACTGATTCTTTACACAAAGTTTTTCTATTTTTCTTGAAGGATAAAATACATGTTGTATTTGGTTCACAATGCTTGTCATCATGTTTTCCATTGATTGAGCTCACAAGAGGTCGACCAAGCCTTTTTGTATGCACAAGAAATGCCTGTGGACAAACGCAACAATCCAGAGCGGTCAATTTCAGGCTCAGATTGTGGGAACAGACAGGTTAACTTTCGATGGTGGAGATCCATCAGGCCAATCAAATCGACGATTTTCGTTCATTCGGAGTGTCAAAATCGTGCGGGGTTTAACATCAAGAGCGAACCCAAAAAGTAAAAGAATTACCCAAAGTCTCGAAGTCCCAAGAGCCTGCCACGTCACTCCGATCCCATACCACTTCGGGAGATTTACATGCACAACATTCATAAACTCTCGAAGCTCGAACACCCGAAGTTCCGAAGTGAATCTGGATCGTCCATCAGGAGATCTTTCACTTCAAAGACTTAGCTCTCCAGGAGATTTCCAAGCACAACATTTACAAACTCCTGAAGCAAATATGGATCGTCCATCAACGAGGACACGCGATGACAGATCTTCAGATATACGACACTTCAAAGGATTGTGTGAGCAAGGAGATGAAAACTCTCGAAGCTTGAACTCCCGAAGTGAATTTGGACCGTTGATCTCAAATCAACAAGAACCGTTGATCCTTGCAACAGGTAAATATCACCTGGATCACAGATTGTAATCAGATCGATGACCACACTTCATTGTGGGGATGTAAACTACTCGAACGCTAACTTTCCAAAGCGGTCCCGCAATTGGAACCATGGTATTGTTGGAAGGGTACGTGGAAGCTTATGGGGGATTGTGGGGGCCAGAGCGGTGTGGAACCAAACCACCTTCGACAACTTCTGCAATCACGTGATTTACGTCACCTCCACTCACCTCCAGTCACCTCCACTTCATCTACATCCACGTCATCCACCTTCACGCATCTTGTCTTCCTATTGGACACTCGCCTCCATGTCTTCCTGTTCACAACCAGTTCATCACAGAGAAAGTGAGAAGAAGGGTTAGTTATATTCGAGACAAAGTGCGCTTAACTTATGAAATCTCAGACACAGACAAAGAGTTAAGTCTCAGTCACAGGTTGATGCAGGTTGGTTCCAGAACACTTGAGTAGACTACCTCTTCCTCAAGCAAAGATCTGCTCATGTAGCCAATTGTCTCCAGTGGCCTTCAAAAGCTCGCAGACATGCCATTAATCAACACAGAGCTTTGTTTTTTCACTCTAAGGATTATTTTCTACCAATTCGGTTCCTCCGACGCATGCATCGGTTCTATCTCAAAGACAATAGTAGTTTTTAGTTGATTAATTCCAACATTTTCTTATATTAGATACAAGAGTGGTCTTCTATGTGTGATATTAACCACTCTTTCTTATTAAGTCCAGTTTCTTAGTGAAGTTAACAATTTGTTCTAAAAACAGTTACCTAAAATTAGGTCTCAGTCCCCGAAGGACAAGAACGTATGCAACTCTGTTAAATAGGGGGTCTTTGAATGTTTTGAGGGTTGGATTTTTTGGGAAAGGATAGGACTACACCAGACTGGTTGGAACCGTTCTATGCATGGATTAAATATCTCTACCTAGTGAACATACTCTTGATGACAGTTTTTCGTTCAAATCTTCACGTGTTTTTATCTTATCTTGAATGTAGTTTTTGATTTGTGCAAAGTACATGTCATTTCCTTTCAACTATTGTGTAACTTGTCTTTATTGATATGCAACCCGTGGAAACAACTAATGCTTGGTGAAGATTTTTTTTTACTGCAACTTGAAGGAGTAATTGTGTCTTGATACACGTTTAATGTCTTGAAATGATATTTTGAGTATTGAACTTCTTGCAACAGATTATTCATTTAGTAGTTTGTTGTTTCCCTTTGTTTTCTATTATTTAACTGGTCTGTCATTAGTGTGCCACCAGCCAAGGAGGACCCTCATCCATATCATTTTGCCAACCCAATTTTTTTTTTTCTTGGTAGAATAACCCTCTGACCAACCAAAAAAAAATTAAAAGAAACAACCATTCTAAACTGATAGGTGGCCTAGATTTTTCCTTTAGCAGTTGGGTGCAGACCTTAGGACCAACATCTTACGACACTGTTTCCGGGGAATGAAGTAACAAAATATATTTCCTTGGGAGAACGACAATGATCAAGTTTTATCTTTGATAGTGAACAAATACCAGACACATTTAGACTGCATATCCTTCACCTGACGACTCCATGGTTAAAGAATCCAGTGGTGACTTCACTGATTAAAATTTAAGAAATAAATGTTGGCGCCCAAAAAATGATTCAACATATCCAAATCTGAAAATCATCATGACCTTGAGAATAATACAACATCATTTGAGCCAGAAATGCAACTAAGAAAATCCACCCTAGCCCTGAGATATAGCTCCCCCCTTAAGGGTAAAGTTGCACACAAAGAGCTTATGTCTAATCACAATCACAAGCAGTTTGAATTTGCTAGCCCTGAGAATCATAATTCAAAAGGAGCTCATACATCTCCAACTCCTGATTCTACATCATCATCCAGTCTTGCATCCACCCCTGTATCTCCCATAAATATTCAGATTCCTACTATTCAAGCCATGGATGTTAATATGATGGATGCCATAATTGTTGCCAGTTATGCACCCCTAGTGCTTATTGTAGTCTTACATGCACTCCCAGCCATAGATTACATGAAATATTTACCAAGATATAATGGGGAAGGTGAAGTCACTGCTGAGGAACATATGGTAGCCTTCTATAGCTTTGCATACAACTTTAACATTGATTATGCAGATGTGTGGATGAGGTTGTGTGTATAGAGTCTAGATGGGGAAGTCATAAAATGGTTCAGGGGTCTTTCTCTAGCCTCCATTGTAGATATTAAGGCATTGGATGAAACTTTCATAAAACAATGGGGAGATATGAGAGATTATATCTACTACATCATTGAGTTTTGGGCCCTAAAGAGAAAGAATGGTGAATCTATTTCAGATTTCACCAAGAGATTCAATAAGATGTACGGTATAATCCCAGATGATATCAAACCAACTGAAGCCTCTGCCATGATTACATATGCAAATGATTTTGATGCATATTTCTCCTTCCTGCTAAGAGAAAGAAGATCCACCACATTCTTTTCCATGCAAGAAGCAACCATTGAGGTCGAATATAATATCTTGGCCTCAGAGAGATTAAAGACCAGATTCGATAAAGATAAGAAAAAACAAAGAGAGGATTCCCCTGCCTCCTCTAACTCGAACACATCTGATCCAAAACTTAATGAAATGACCAAAACTTTGAAGGATATGACTTCTGAAATAGCTAAGCTGAAGTGGGAATCTAAACAACCAAACAAAAAATTTCAAGGGGCTGGTAATAGAAATCAAAATCAGTTCAGAAGGCCTAATGATTCTCCTTAAATAATGCAAAGATAAAGGAGAAATGTTGAAGATCAAAGGGTAGTGCCTCCTTTCCAAAACAATCATATTGAGGAGATGGATGCAAACATTGATGTTGTGAATGATATTGTTGTTCTTTTCAATGAAGCAGATTATTATACCAACCATTTAACACAACAAAAATATGAGGTAACACAACTGTCAAACCAATGTGATAATTAGATAGTGGAAGAGGGAGTTATTCAAAGCCAACCCAAGAAGAAATATGATTTGAGGACAAGAGCAAGGGCTCCCAAAGCCACTGCCTCCAATCAAAACAAACAATCTAAGGTTCCTCCCAAGTCAAATCCAAGTAAAGGTATGTCATCTAAAGCTCAGTCACCTCCCTCATCTAAACAAACAGTCCCTGAAATAAAGGAAGTTGATAGGCCACCAACCTCTTTCAACCTAGAACATGAGTTGATCAAGATCAAGATATTTGAATGTCCATGATAAGATATTACACAACTTTCTTATGGACTAAGGATCCTCTCACAATGTTATGCCCAAAGTTGTTATGGAAGAGCAGGTCTGGAGATCACCAAACCTTACCAAGACCTATACTCTTTCGATTCTAAGAAAGTAAAATGTCTCAGACTGATAAAGGATATGGTGGTTTCTTTGGCACAATTACCCATGAAGAGTGTAGTGATGGACATTGTGGTGGCCAACATTCCCCCAAAGTTCGGTATGCTCTTATCCAAAACTTGGGCTAAGAAGGTTGAAGGATCATTGCAATTGGACCTCAATTATGCCACCATCCCTGTGTTTGGAGGAGAACATAGGAGGCTATACAAAGAGGCAAGGTTAGCCTACATTGTCAACGACCATAAGAACCCAAGAAATCACCCCATTTATGATGTTGAAGATGAGATTGGTTCATCTATTTTTCATTTAAATGAGGATGAACCTGAAATGCCAGTTATCCAATGGAGAGATCAATCATCAACATGTTAGTGAAACTATGTATGGAAAATGTATTTCGATGGCTCTTCATCTAAGGAAGGATCAGGTGCAAGTATAATCCTTATTTCCCCTTCAAAAGAAGTGATAACCCTCTCTTATAAGCTGGAGTTTGAGACTACTAATAACATACCTGAATATGAAGCTCTGGTGTTGGGACTGAGGGTTGCCAAAGACATGGCCATTGGTTGTGTAGAATTTTTTGGGGATTCTGAATTAATCATCAATCAAGTAAGGAACATCTATCAGGCTAAGCAACAGAGGCTCAAGCAACACAGGAACAAGGTATGGGATCTAATCAATAATTTCTTTCTAGCATTTAACATTTCTTTCATTCCCAGAGAACAAAACCAGAAGGCAGATTCTTTGGCCTTGGCTGCCAGCACTTTCAGGCCTCCCATTGGCCCTAATATTAAATATCAGGTGGAAATCAGACATAGAAAAACCATACCAAACAACATAAAGCACTGGAAAGTATTTAGTGATGATTTAGAGCTGCAGAGATTTCTACACACCATTGATGAATTCTCCAATATCTCAATTGATCAAGAACGTGAAAATGAGAAATTAGAAGATCAACAAACATATCAT
>ML797545.1:56177-80168 GCA_009831015.1 Picea engelmannii
CTTGTACTTGAACATTTAAGTGGGGTAAAAGGAGGTTGCCCCCTCGAAGAGGCTTATTATATGAAATTATCTCTTTTTCAAGGCATTGAGTACTTTTCCTGAGGTTTTTCTATGCTATATTGATGTTTGGTTCTTAACAGATACGCTTATGTGTTGATTTCAAAAATATCAACAAGTGTTATCTGAAGGAAAATTACCCCCTCCCCAAGATGGATTATATTTATAGAGAGTGGTAGGTGCACACAAAATTTCCTTGTTAGATGGATACTCTGGTTATAACCAGATAGCAGTGTGTGAAGAGGATAAAGAAAAAAGACCATTCACTACCCCATCGGGAACATTCATGTATGACAAGATGCCCTTTGCGATGATGAACGCATGGGACACTTTTCAAAGGGCCATGGACATAGATTTTGTGGGAGAAAGGGACAAATTTATGGTCATTTACTTGGATGACATAACCATTTTCTCCAAGTCTGATGAGGAACATTTGCAGCATTTGGACCAGGTTTTCAAGAAATGCAGGAGGTATGGAATATCCCTGAATCATAGGAAATTTCACTTTGCCATGCCAGAAGGAAAGCTCCCGGGCCACATCATATTGAAAGGAGGTATAAAAATTGATCCTAAGAGGGTGTGTGCCATTCAAGAGATTGAGATCCCTAGAAATAAAAAGTTTGTCCAATATTTTATTGGTAATATAAACTTCCTCGGACATTTTGTGCCAAATTTTGTTGAATGTTTGAAGCCTTTTACTAACATGTTGAAGAAATATGTTGTGATAAAATGGTCCTTGGAGGCAAAATTGCTTCAAAGGAGACCATTGTTGTTGTGCTACTGCAGAAAAATGAAGAAGGGCATGAGTAGCGAATAACCTTTTTCAATAGATCCCTCTGAGATGCTGAGATGAAATATGATATATTAGAGAAGCATGCTTATGCATTGGTCAAAGCACTCAAATCCTTCAGGGTTTATGTGTTGGAGTCTAGTATAAAAACCTTTGTTCCTAGCAACAATGTCAAAGAGATCCTGGTTCAACCAGACAGGGAGGGAAAAAGAGGAAAATGGATTGTCAAACTCTTGGAGTATGACCTGCACATAAAGCCCACCAAGTTGATCTAGGGGCAAGGACTGGCCAAATTGCTATCAGAATCAAATTTCAAGGTGCTAGAATTGCATCAAATCTTCACCCAATCAGATGCACCCGTCAAATAGTCTGGACAAGACAAGTTACATGTATTTGAAACCTACTCCTCTTCACCTTGGTATAAAAACATAATTTATTTTCTGCAGCATTTTGAATGTCCACCAGATGTGAAGAAGAAAAATGCAAGGTCTCTCAAGTTGAAAGCTATCAAATTCTTCATTTCAAATGAGAGCTTGTATTGGAGAGATCCTATTGGCATCCTTTTAATATTCTTTGATGAAAATGAAGCCAAACAAGTCACAACAGAAATGCACAGAGGATTATGTGGAGGACACTAGCATTGGAAGGCCACAACTCTCAAGATCCCGAGGGCAGTATGCTACTAGCCCACCCTTTTCTCTGATGTGTTTTCGACCGTTAGAGCCTGCAATGAATCTCAAATGTTTGCAGGGAAACAAAAATTACTATCACTACCCCTAAAACCTATCAACACTAGTAGTCCATTTCAACAATGGGGATTAGACTTCATAAGAGAGATAAATCCACCCTCCAATGGACAACACAAGTGGACCCTCATTGCCACAAACTAATTCACTAAATGGATTGAGGATGTGCCCACTAGGAATGCCATTGACAAAGTGATCATCAATTTCATGGAAACTAATACTTTTTCCAAATTTGGTTTCCCCAGCAAGCTAGTAATGGACTATGCCCAAGCATTCAAGTCCAAAGCCATGATTGGCTTCTGTGGTAGTCATAGCATCTTCTTGACACATTCCACACCCTATTACCCTCGGGGAAATGGCCTGGAAGAATCATCAAACAAGACTCTCATCATGATCATTAAGAAGTTGCTGACTGAAAACAAGAAGTCTTGGGACTCTAAGCTCAAATATGCTTTATGGGATGACATAATCAACAGTAAGAAGTCTTTGGGAACCTCATCATTCCAGGTTTTTATGGCATAGACATTTTTTTTCCCACTCAACTGGGTATACCAGTCCTAAAATTCTTGCAGGAAGAGATTGTGGAACCAAATGACATCCAAAGGAGAATCTTCCAAATTATAGAAGTTCAACAAAGAAGAGAATCATTGGATCAAAGGACAGAAGCATATCAAAACAAGGTTAAGTCAATCTTTGACAAGAAAACCAAGAAATAAACCTTTCAAAGAGGTGACCTGGTATTAAGATGGAATTCCAAAAAGGAGGATAAGTCCAAGCATGGTAAGTTTGAAAACCTCTAGTTTGTCCCTTTTAAGGTGGTTGAAGTTCTTAACAATGACACATTTATCCTGGACAATCTAGACGATACAAAGATCTTTAGAGGCCCAGTAAATGGGCGCGTCCTGAAACACTATTTTGTTTGAGGATGGGGGAAGGTACCTCTTGTACCATAGATGCTTTCCTTTTATTAGTTAGTTGTGTGAATAAAGACTCAATAGCCCAAAAAAGGCACTAGGTGTAGTTGCAATTTTTGGTTCAATAAAATGTATGGTTGAGACATAGTAGTAGATAACACAAGGTGGACAGACAAACAGAGGTAAGAAATGGAAGATAAGAGCAATTATTTAATCTCAAGGCATCAATCTACAATTCTTAGCACCTCACAGGGATGAGATATCCCCAGTTGGAGCCACTGTTTTAACCTAGGTATGCACCCTTGCCTCTCCTCTCTTTTTTCCCTATGCCTTCATCGAATTTGTCCTTTTCTGGTTGATAAAGTCGGTTTCCCATCCGTTCAATAACTTGGTTTTCTTTGTTGGCTTGCTTGACTGATTCTTTGCACAGATTTTTTCTGTTTTTCTTGAAGGATAAAATACATGTCATATTTGGTTTGGAATGCTTGTCATCGTGTTTTCCATTGATTGAGATCACAACAAGTTGACCAAGTTGTTATGGAACTTATCGGTAAATGCGGACATAAACAAATCTCCCTAGATCCACCTAGATATAGAACAAAACAGAACATAATATGACGCTTTCCCTAAGTCCTAATCATTGAGTTTACTATCTAACGAGAGATAGGAAACATACCATTTAAATATTGCTTCCTCTTGTCATTGTTGTCCTAGCTCCACTCCGATGCTCCTGTGATATTGAATCTGCAAGGGAACACAAGCCAACCAAAGTGAAAGCAATAATATAGTCAACAAGAACCTATGTATGTGATCAAGGACTCATACAATAAAACAAAGCAAGTTTTATGGGAAAGAAACATATCACTGTATTATATTGAAGTGAAAGTGGAGATTACAAGAAAAGCCTTGATGTCGCAAGGTCCCCTTCCAATGACCCTTTTCTCCAACACACACACTTGCTAATGAAGAATATCCACAATGACTTGATGAACTAAAATGAGGCTCTCAAGAATGATTCAATGCAAAACTTTCCATACAATCTTAGCCTATTAAACCTTGATTAACCTTAACTAACCTTAAAATAAACCTTATCATTTTCCATGAGAGATCCCCCTTTATATAATGTGAGGGAGACATGGTTTAAGAGATTAGGATGATCCCACCAAATTAGAGAAGCGAGTAATATCCCAACCATACGGATGCCACCTCACCTTCTAGAAGATCCCCTTATAGAAATTTTTTGAAACTTGAACTTTTCTTAGTCTCTTGACATCGTCACACCCTAGTTGTATAGTAACCTGCAGAGACATCACATCCCATATTTAGAGCAGAGGGTGATGATCATGCATCATCACACTTTGCATATGGTGCAACCTGGAATGACCTTCCTTAATAAGATTTTTGAGAAGAGAAAGTAAGTCACTTTCCTCATGAAGAAAGGCTCTTTTTTGGGAACATGAACACATTTTGTCAATGGATCACTGGGATGACCAAAATAACATGTAACATAATTCCCTCCAAAGCATGAGGATGGAACTTGTGACAACCGAAATACTTTGTAGAATCTGTGTGTCGGAAACAAGGAGCGCATCAATCGGGAACCTGCAAACAGTCAAGCATCAACATGATAATATACCATTGTTTGAGGTAGGCATTCCCATACTCAGATTACAAAATGTCAAATGAGTCATGGCCACTAAATATAGATCCATGTCATCGTGAATCGACATAGCCACCCAGAATACATTGTGGATCTATGCTCTAAAATGACTCAAATTCAGACATAGCCACGAGACATACAAAGTGGATCTATGTGTCAATACAAATCATGAATACTTTGTCGCAACCTAGACCAGAATGGTATGATCGAGGGTATTCATTTCTATCATCCCTAAGTACGAATCTGACCATGCGATTACAGGTGTTGAAGTCGAACATGGTAGAAACCACTTGATTACCGGTCAATGATGAAAACCGTTAACAAGTGCGAGGGAAATCACCATTAATGTCAATGAATCCCAAGGTACCCTAGTACAATACAACAAATGTGAATAAATGATTTGAAGTCGAAAAGTTGATGGAATCTTCCAATTAGGGGTCAATGAGGTGAACCCACTGTTGAAAGTGAAGAGACCTGCCATTGAGGCATGCAGGTTCTAAGGTACTGAATTATTTCTAAGTCTTGTTCATGGATAATGAGCTGAAGTCAACAGGAAAATACTCATCATAGGAGGGCCTTGATGTATCCCCCATCAATGATATGAAATAAGTAATAGATTTGAGGTAGATCAAAGCGTGAAATGATTTGAAACTAACACAGGGAAGGTCAACATGGTAGAAAATTTATAACTGTAGATGGTCGACTCAATAGGAGGCTTATTAAGGCTGGAATTCTCTTGAACATATGAACGACATGACAATTGTCTTGGCAGCATTGACTCAAGGAGGACCCAACGCCTGGACATGAAGATAGTCAAATGAGAGACAAATGGATTTCCCAACCCGGATTCAATGATGAAGGGGGGTGTCATGTTCAAGAGTGACTATTACTGCCACTATCACAGGTACAGAGACACATTTCTTTCCCAATTTTCCCTCACCATTTCTGGTGAGTACCTCTTTATTTTTACACAATCTTGAGGAGGATAACATATGCTTGTTGATGTAATCTCTTCCTTCAGACGAGTCCCTCAGAGTATGTTTAACGAACCCTAAGAAGGAGTGGTTTGGTCCCATGTGGGTCTTTCGATGTTTGTTTAACGAGTCCAAAGAGAGAACACTCGGGGGGTTTTCATGTTTAGAGAGTCTGAAAAACACTTAAAGAGAAATCTATCAGTTCCTTTTTCATAAATTAATCTGATGAGACTGAAAAAGTGATAACCTACCACTCATCAAATGTTGTCTTCAAATACTTTTACGAGCATGAAAAGAACAAGGTCGCTCAACAATATTTTCATTTTTACGGAGCGTGAAAAGAGCTTAAAGATACTTCATAGGTTTCATTTTTCATGTTATCCTTACAAGTATTAAAAAGCGACAAAAGTATACTTGGTTACATTCTCATTGATTTACGAGCACGAGGAATAACAAAAACTAAGCTTAAAGGTTTTTATTTTTATTTTTTTCTGAAAAACCTTAAAAGGATTTGTACATATACATAAAAACATACCAAAAGCATATACTTATTCCATTGTTTTCACTCTGCAAAAAATCGACACTTGCAACATCGTTAGAACTTTAGGGTTTAGGTGAAATATATAAAATAATATAAAATATAAATGAAAAAAGTAAAAGGTAATAAAAATGGGTAAAAACTTCATTTTACTATTCCATTGTTATTTCACCAAAACTTGGTTCCAATACCCTCCATTTACCTCGATTGTCCACTATAGATTGTGGAAGGCACGGTTGATCATTCGACGAACGGTCTCCATAGAACATGTAATTTTCATCTCTTTCAACTTTTCATGGATCAAAATTTGTTTTTTATTGGTTAGAATTGACTTTTTGAGTTACGTTTCCAAGGGTACCTATGTGCGGAGGTCATCGTAGGTGCCCTATATCATGCCCTACGATGACCCAGGGTCATCACAGGTGGCCTTAAATCTAGCCTGCGACGACTCCGCATTGTACGGATGCCCAGGCTTGCAACATGCGCAATTCAAAAAATATTTTGAGATGTATTTGCCAATAAAATTTTTCCAGGGAAGATGCTAATCTCTCTTTAATGTTTCATTGCAGGTTTGACACTGTAGAAATGTTTGAATGGCGAGAGAGAGAGAGAAAAAAAGGAGGAAGACTTCCTTGACGGGAATGACCTAGGAACGGTAAATGCCCTCCGATAGTGTGGATTGTTAAAATTATTTAAGATCCATGGCATGAGGGCCCAACTGAGATTACTCGAATAATTAGTTCACATGTGGGAAGTGAACAAACAGACGTTCCGTGTGGGAGATCATATTCTTATGATAGATATCGAGGATATCTACTTCTTGACCATGCTATCTCATCGTGGGTCCCAAGTTACGCTTACAGGTAGCAGGGGAGGTGGTGAACCTATGAGCCACTATATCAGTGCACATTGCATGCCCGGTACTCAGAAGCATAGTGGAAAAGTGGCTATCAGAGATGTCCATGACTTGCCTCTACGGACCATCCTCTACACCATCACATGCATGGAAGGGAGTCCAACTCCCCATATGGATCTTCATATCTATTTCCAGTATGCGTTGGAATGTATGGAACCCCGAGTTTTCAATTGGTGTGACGAGGTTCTCAAAAGCATGAAAAATTGACCAAGTGTAGGAATGGTGAGCTGAAACAATTTGGATACGGTTCGATTTTGGTGTCCTTCTTCCTCGAGAGGGTTCCATATTTTCACTCGCAGGTGGAGTGGGGTATACTTACCCCATAGGATCCACGAATTAAGAGGTGGGTCGACCTCATGGCACGGCATGTGACTGGTCCTATCATCAGGTATAATGATGTTTTCTTTGATTGGTTGAGGACCCATATGCTCATGGTTGATGACTATATATATGTCGATTTAGACTTTCGAGGTGATCTAGACTTGGTTCTTCTTGAGGGTTCCCAATGGGGGAACATAGGTAAGAAGGACATTTTTCTTTTATAATGTTTTTGTGATTTTTAATATAATTTTTTTTTTATGTTCCTTATCCGATGACTAATCAAATGCTCTTTGATGATGAATACGTGAGACCTTATCGAACTCTAGGTTCATCCCCCATCTAGAGGCAAGGGGAGAGATTCGACGTAGCATGAGTAGCTACTGCTGACTACGAGACTATAGAACAAAACTTGGAGGGGCTGATGATGAACATCCTAGATGCCTCCATCGACGATATCCAGAGGCATTATCAATGCCACACGGTGGGAGTATCTGCTTCCATTGGTCGACTGCTCCGTAGAGTAGCACGGGCAGTCGCATGTTATAGAAAGAAACATCCTTTATGCTCTATTATATATGAATCCATGTGCTTCACATTTTTGATATTTTGGTCTTTAGACAAAAACATTTTTTGTAAAACTTTTATCGTGATAAATATATGAGGCTTCTACTGGCTTATCTGTTGTATATACAAAGTGTGATTGGATTTTATAAATTTCTTAAATGTTTGTCTAACACATAATTATCCAAAGCATCTATTAATTTATTTAGACATATAGGAATGTGTTGATATTCAATATAATCAAAATGATGTTCCAAGAGGCGAATTCGTAAATATACCCTTAACAACGTAGGAATTTGAATGGAGTAAACACTACTCAACTATAGGAGTACTAACTGCGAATCGAGTCATACAATAAGATGATAGATTCCAAGTTACACAATGTCGGTTAATAATTTGATGACTGCATTGTATTCCGCAATATTTTTAGTTGCACGACCAAGGCAAACACCATGTAGACTAATCAATTCATATTAGGTGCATAGATTGCCGAAGCAACAAATGCTAGGTTATGAGTACTATGACTAGAACCATCAGCGAAGCCAATGTAGGGTAGAAAACACACCGACATCTGAAAACCAAGCACAACGCAAGGTAAGCAACTGAAGGTCGAAACCAAACAACAAAAAAGCACACCAAAGTATGATACACTAAAATACAAGCACTTACGAAAAAATGACTTAAGCATAGTACTTTGATCCAGATTTTATGAGTAGAATGAAATGAATATAGATTATTAATAGGTTCTTAACACAAAATAACATATATATAGTAAAATTGGTTTTCTATTCAATAAGGAGATAAGATGAAACTGTAAAATGCAGCGGAAAACAAGCTTGTTGGAATGGTGGTGGCTTATCTCTGAGAAGAGATGTGACCACTACGCTCATTCGCAAGAAGATGATTACAATGAGGCTCTAAAGGAATTTTTATAATAAACAATAATGTCAAAAACCCTAGACATCCAAAAACCAAACCCTAGGAGATGAAGCACCAAAAGTCATGTGGGCCCCGTTTTGGTAAGTTAGTACATCAACTTCTCGTGGTCGTAACTTTTGCATACGATCTCTGTTTTAGGCGCACGATAGCTCGTTGGAAAGGTATCGTCAAGGATATTCATTTAGGGGGCTCACTCAGAGCCTTTGACTATCATTGAGAACCTCAATCCTGAAAAACCTTCATTTAGGCCCTCAAAATGGCCCTGCAAGTTCAAAACTGCTAAAAATAGTAAATTACCAAAATTGTCAGAAAACTGTTTTGAGCTAGTTGGAAAAGGTGGGTTACCGCCGATATCCACCTGGATCATAATTCTTTAAGTAAATCCCATTTTTGGGTTCATTCAAATGGATTTCATCATAATCAACTAGCTCATAAGCTCCCTTTTCCAACACACCTTTGACAATGTAAGGACCTCACCACATGGCCTCGACTTTACTAGCCCCTAGGAAATCATGATCTTATTCATAAAGAAGAACTAGATCACCTTCAGAAAAAACACATGGCTTGACATGTTTTCCATATTGGGATTTAACACGTTTCTTCTAAGTTTCAATAACTAAGGCGACATCGCGATGGGTTTCGTTTAGTTGCATCAAATAAAAAAGATGCTCTTCTTCGAAAAAGGTATTGAGGAGAAGTTCAACGACAATTTTCAAAGATGGTATTTCACATTCAATCGGCAAGATAGATTCAATACCATAAACTAGTTGGAAAGGTGTAAATCCCGTGGCAGACTTAACGAATGTTTGATAGGCCCATAATGATGAGAATAACATCTTCTGCCAATTTGTCTTATGAATTCCTATCATCCGTCGAAGCATAGTAATGAGAACTTTGTTAATTGCTTCAACCTATCCATTTACCTATGGATAATAGGGGGTTGAGTTTTCATGGTTAAGACCCAACTTTTCAGTAAGTTCAAATATCATAAAATTTCAAAAATGACTACTGTGATCAGTAACGATAGATTGAGGGATACCAAACCGAGTAATGATATGATTGAATATGAACAATGTTACAGTTTTCCCGGTGTTATCAAATGTCGGCATCACCTCGGCCCATTTAGTGAAATGATCCACAACTACAATGATGTTTCCATGCCCCCCCTGGTCGAGTGAGGGTTACATTTCATGAAGTTAATGCCCCATTTGGCGAATGGACCAACAAAAACTACATGATGTAAGGGAGCAGGATGAGATCTTATCTTGTTATTATAAGTTTGGAAAGCATGGCATTTCTGAATAGCATTAATGCAATCCTTAAACAAAGAAGGCTAGAAATAACCCACGCGTAAGATCTTTTGGGCAGTGGCATACCTAGACATATGACCACCACATGCTCTGGAGTGACTGTCATTCAAAGATTTCTCAGCTTCATCATAGGTGAGACATTGTCGAAAAATAGAATCAATACCACAGAGATAAAGGGTATCACCAAGAATGATGTATTGTTGGGCTTGATATCGTATACGAAGACTATATGTACTAGATAGACTGGGCTAGAAATTTTGAGTCTGGAGATAGATAATAATATCGCCATACCATACATCATCAGAACTGATTAGAAAAAGGGATTCGTCAGGCAAGGAATCCTTTGCCACATTTTCTGTCTCAGTGGAGGGAAGGTCACATATCAGTTTGACAAAAACCAAAGATTTCTTTGACTTGGCGCGTTCAAATTCCAAGTCAAACTCCCGGAGAATCACTATCCATTTGGAGTATTTTCCCCCAAGCAATTGTCGAGTAAGGATATGTTGCATGGGGTTGCAATCGTAAATAACAGTGGTTCTGCGTAATAATATATAATGACGAAAACGTTGAACAACTTGAACAATTGCCAAGGCCAATTTCTCCACATGTAGCTATTTGGTCTCGATAGTCATGAGAGTCTGACTCAAATAGTATATCACATGTTCGTCATGCGAATCATCCTCTTGGACTAAGACCATAGCGATGGTAGATTCTGAAGCAACTAAGTAGATGGAGTAATCTTGGCTATAGTCAGGGGTAAATAGTAATGGTGTACGGGTTAAGGAAAGTTTCAAAGCTTCAAATAATTTTTTTGCAGTATCATCCCATATGAACTTGTAAACTTTCTTGAGTATCCGAGTGAATCCTTTCGTTAGTTCAGTGTAATTGGGGATGAAATGACGCAAATTGTTTTCCTTCCCCTGCAAACTTTGGAGTTGGCGTAGTGTGGAAGGAGGAGGTAGATTAAGGATAGCCTCAACCTTCAAGGGGTCTACTCGAATCCTGTGTATCGACATGATAAAAGAAAGAAGTCTGCCAGACTCCACACAAAAAACACATTTTTGTGGGTTTAAGCGGATACGATAATAACTACAACGTACAAAAATGGCCCTTAAATGTGCCGAGCTATCTTGGCGACGCATGGAATGTGTTGGGAGATCGTCAAGATAGGGTTGCACAATGTGCTTAATATCATGGAAAGCATAAGACATAGCGTGCTGAAAATTTGTGCCAATATTATTGAGACCAAAGGGTAATTTCTGGTAGGCAAAGGTTCCCCATGGGCAAATAAAAGTGGTCTTGTGTTGAATTGCGGGTAAAATATTAATTTGATTATTGCCAGAGAAACCATCCATTAAAGATAATATTTCACTGCCAACACAGTCGTCAACGATATGGTCAATGAAAGGGGTCGGATGAATGTCCTTAGGACAAGCCTTATTGATGTCCCTATAATATACACAAACGTGGATGGTAGTTTGTTTCTTATTCACCGGAACGAGATTGGATACCCAATCAGTCAAATCCACGGGATAGACAAAGCCAGCTTTAAGAAGTTTTCCAACTTCAATCTTGATAGCGGTAGCTTTGCGTGGATGTACTGGGTGAAGACTTTGCCAAATGGGTTTAGCATCCGGGTATGTCTTAATATCATGTAAAACTATATCGGGATCAATACCTGGAATTTATTCATAACTCTGTGCAAAGACGTCACAAAATTCTTGGAAAAGGGATTTATAAGTGGAGACTTCATCAGAAGAACATGAGGCTCCAACATGAACATTCTCCATGGTGTCAGGTTTAATAGATATGCTGAGAGGGACAGTAGCTGAAATGTTACTAAATTTCCCTTCGTACAAAACATCATGTTATGACTCAAAAACTGAAGAAATAACAACGATCGATGAAGTTGAAATCCGTTGGTAACTCTCTATGGTATCACGTTCTAGGAAGAGAATATAATGATGATGTCCATCATCCCATGGAGTGTCTTTCATAGACATGACTAACATGATCATCTCATCAGTAGGAAATATCATGTGAAACAGATCAAGAGATGAATCATAGAGAGAACGAGAGGAGGGAGTTGTCGATTGAATATCTTGGTAAGCAGATTCGACCAGACTTAAAGGCATCTTGTTTTCGTAACGAAGGTAATCACCAGGGCTAGGTACTACCCATGGGTCATATGAATCAGGGGTTTCATGAGCAATGGTGGATATCATGTTAATGGAGGCATCAAAAGGAGGGGGAATATCGGGTGGTGGGATTGGAAATGTACCCATCAAAGTTGAATCTTTCAGAAGACCCCTTCCGACATTCTCGTAACTAGGAGGTGTCTTCGAAATGAAGGGAACGTTGCTAGTACGAGAATCAGAATTAAAGAAGGCCAGTTGGACACCTGTAACGACCTTTCCTTGGTGTGGGAAATGTACCGCATGGAAAAGGGTAGACACAACTACGTTCATGGAATCAATCTAGCTACGACCAAGCATAAGATTATAATTGAGAGGTGCATTGAAGACGTCAACTTCTACATTGACTAATTTACCTTCTAACATAATAAATGACGAAGGAAGACAACTGTAAGGTTTAAAACCTATACCATTGAAGGCCTTAAGTGTATTGTGTGATTCAGTGAGAGCAGGAGAGCCAATAGCTTTCCAACAAGTAATGGACATGACGTAAGTCGAGGCTCCTTCATCGATGACGATTCTACAAATTTTCTTGTTTTCCACAATAACTTGGATCTGAAATGATAACTGAGGACGGAGCCTTGCAATGTGATCTTCCAGGTCAAAGATTATTAAATTAGTACCTGTGGGGTCAATTCCACCAATGGCCTTTAACACATCCTTTTGTTGAGTGGAACAACTTTGGAGGACTTCAAGAGCTGACATCGTAGAGGGTGCTTGCGCAATATCTTCTACAATACTGTAGTTTTGGGTAGCACACACATGAGAATTGAATGCAGACTTTTGAACAACGCCCTTGGGAGGAGGGAAAAGAACTGTATCGAGACCCAATATTTCGAGATGAAGAGGACCGTTTGCAGGTGAATTTGGGAAAGAAGATGAAGAGGACTTTCTCTTTTGATAGAGAGTAATATTTGGCTCGAGTTGTGACTGCAACTTAGCTTCTTTTTAGAGTCACCAATACAAATAAGAATGTAAGATGAGGTAGAAGGAGAAGCTTGGTCATGAATGATCATTTGGGCTTGTTTCCGAGAAGGGAAAGGTTGTGAAAAAACGACAGGTTTAGGAGGCTTTCTGGTCCCTTGGAGGAACTTAGTAACCTCATCACGTCATGGACAATATTTTGTGTAATGATTGTCACCACAAATAAGGCATGGGTAATGAGGTTTATCTTTATCTTTCTCATCAACGATTTGAGTTTTGTATTTATCATATTGTGGATTATTGTTCTTGTCCTCCTTGTTCTTACCCTTTACTTTCTTTTTATTTTGATTCTTCTCGGTAGGTCCGGATTGGACCGAATTAACCTCAACAATCTTACCGGAGGAAGGAGTAGGAGCAAGAGTATTTTGTGCATTAGAATTATTAGATTTGGGATTGGTTTGATCGGCATGCACATATTAGGTCTCATCATGGAAGGTGCCAATCACACCATCAGTAGCATGAGAAGTTGCTAGAGGTTTTGGGTTAGGGTTTGTGGACAGACGAGGAGCATCAGGGATCATATCGTAAAGTCTTCCCATTTGCGAATAAATGAGATCTATATACTGAGCACGACTAATCGACTGCTCTTCAATGAAAACACCACCCATGGAAACATCATGAGAGATAGGTCCAATGAGTGATTTGGTAAACCGCTCAGCCAATAGTTGATCAAGAAGAGGAATTTTGATTAAACGTCTTCTCCTCCTCCACTCATGGATGTGATCAGAAACATGAGTGGACGAGGATTTCTTGAAAGAACTCAAAATTTTGGTTCATGTCTTGTATCGATTTGGTAATTGGTAATGTGTCAAAAAGGCCATGGCTAGAGTGTTAAAGTCATTGAAGAATCTTCTCGGTAACTCGACGTACCATTTTTCTACCGAACCCATGAGAGTTCGTTGGAAAAGCCATAGTCTGATGGAGTCATCCATCGAGGAGTTAGATGAACACCATAGATGAAAATTCATAACATGATTATTCATATCCTCTCCTACTCGACCATCAAATTTAGGAATGTTGGACGGTAACTTGGCCGGTATGACGGACCAATAAGGAGAATGTAAAATAGGATCATTCAAAATCCTAGACACATTGGGTAAATCCAAAGTGGCTAGAAAAGGAAATTGTAGGGTCACTTGAGGAAACTGGTAGTTCTGAGGGGGAAGCCCCATAGGTATACCAGTACGACCATACGCAGTCTGCGGGTAACTGGACAGTCCTTAGAGATTTGGTTATGGGGGGTTTTGAGGCATATAACCTACAGGATTGGGTTGATTAAGGATGTTCCCTTGGAAAGGAATATTAGATTGAAATTTTTTATCCCAAATGGGATTCAAAGAACTTGGATATGTTTGACCGATGTTAGGGGGTACAAAAGCATTGAATTGAGGATGTTTCCACCAGACAATTGTAGATTTCCTTGGAAAGGAAGACTCCAAGGTTGAGATTGTAACACAGGTGTGTTTTGTCCATAAACCCAATTATGTACTCCAACCTGAGGTTACCCCCCAAGTTGAGGTTGCACTCCAATCTGAGGTTGTCCCCCAAATTGAGGTTTCCCCCCATATTGAGGTTGACCTCCAACAAGAATCTAGAAACCAAGAGTGATAGAAATACTAGTGCCTCCAACTGGATTGGAGCCACTAGGGCCTGGATAATGAGATCCTCCTAGAAAAGGTGGAGGAGGAACGTAAGGTCCTCTAGAGAGAATCTGGGCAGGTGTAGGAACAAACTGACTTGCAACGTTATACCCAGGAGGAACAAAAATTCCATAACCTTTGGATGGAACCTGGGTAGGGATAGGAACAAAAGTATTCAGATCTCTATACCCAGGGGGGAAGTGATGGATTTGGTCTAGAAGGAAGTGGTGTTCGAATTGGAGCTTAGGTGACAACCACATTCCTGGTAGAAATCGTGGTAGCTCGTGGAACCATAATAGAATGGGCCATCTGGAGAGGAAGGATCGAATGGGAACCGACCAACAACTGGGCTGAAATGGTGGCGACACTACTAGTAGTACCAGTAAAATTGTCTAAAGGTACCATATAGGTAACATACGTCTTAGGAATTTGTGATGCCATAGGTTGATCAGGACTAGCTCCTAGGTTACCGTAAATATCACGTACTATCAAAGGGGCATAACTAGGATTAGAAGTTCTAACAGTGTGAGTCGGGGTCCTAAATGATTCACAATGAAAAAGTGGATCCTCTACTCCAGAACCAATGTTAGGTCTAGTAGGTACTCCAGTATTTTCAACAACAACAATTTCTCCTGATGAATTCATCTAGATCAAGTGTGCATATTGTCTAATATTCAGTAATGGATTTTGGGGAAGACGAAAAGCCTCTAAGGAATCTGAAACAATTCAAAATCATTCCAAAGAGCGTGTTCTTCCAACTTTAGAAGCTACTTCGTTATTAACTACTCCCTCATGAGAGCCTTCTTGTGAGTTAAGAAGCAAAGGTTGGTAACCTTCCGAATTCTCCGGGGGTAGCCCTTGCATCCTACGTGAATGATGAAGGCCGATGTTGGTTGAACCAAGTAAAGAATGAAAAAAATCTATGGCTAACTAGAGAAAACAAACAACATTCAGTAATAATATCTAGGAATCAAACCAAATAAACAAACCTTCTTATTTTGAAGTCACTAGTTGGTGATGAAATCCAATGTCACGAAATCAAGACAAGAAGGGGTTGGGATAAGCAGGTGGAAAAGTTACGTTGACAACGTACTTAACAAACTTACACCCTGGTGCAAGATCCGACACATAATCATGGGTATACCCTCCAAGGAGCCCAAGTGAGTTTGGCCAACGCTGATTATAGGTACTGTGAAGACTTTCCCCTCCACAATCACCTCATGTAAAGACCCTAGAGAGATAGGCTACTAAGGTTACCAAATACAATAGTGATGCATTGGGAAAAAATCGACAATCCGATCCTTGCGCAACGCAGGGTATCTAGCCTGAAATCAACTCGAAAGGCTTACAATCATAATTGTGGGTATACCTTCAAGTGACCCTCAATAATACACGCAATATCTACACCAAGACCAACAAAGAAGGGTGAGTAAATCTGCCAGTCTTAATGCGACCTCGTGATTGACCCTTATGTTAGAAGGGCTTCCCAGGACAAAATGTGGAAATTGGATTTGAACTCTCCCTATCACAAGATACTATTGTGTGCTTTGATTCTTTGGAGAGTGTGCCTTACAAACTATTCCAAAGCACTATCCTAGCTAATGTTGGTGAAAAATATCCCTATAAAATAAAAGTTACTAACAGATTTTAAATTTACGCTGTATTTTAGAGGTTGTTGCTTACTCAAAAAGAGAGATGGAGATGAAACTGATGAAGTTGTGACCTTGACCCAATGAAATGAAAAGAGAGATGAATGTGCAATTTTCAATTCAATGAACTCTAGTTACAGTAGGGAGAAGGTATTTCTTTTGAAGTACAAAAAGCTACGAGTTGCAATTTCTTAATTTTGAATGAACACAATTCCAAATAATCACGAACTACAAAATTTTCCAATTTCTTCTCTTTACACATATTTCAAATGTAAAAATTTCCTTATGAGAGATTACTAAAAAGAGTAAAAAAATTCAGTTCTCCCTTTTCACGACAAAATCAGAAGTGTGATGACGAAAGGAAAATGTAATCCAAGAAAATCAAGACATTCTCAACACAATTCCCAAATCAAATTCGTAACATAGAAAAAACAAAAAAGACAAGAAAACCTTTTGACATAGGCAATCAAAAAGTGTTTCTTAATCAACAACCAATCTTACAAACAAAATGAATCCAAAACTTAAAACAAATTGAATACCCTTTGTCAAACAAGCACCCAGATCAAGATCTGAGATTATATCCTTGTGACAACGATCACGAGAAAAAACTTGCAAAATGCAAACAAACACCTTCAATCACTGAAAACCAATCACAATCAAGATTTAAAATCAAGAATAGATCAAACATGGGCATGATAAGTTCACCACAGGCAACTAAGTTAAATCTGGGTGGTAAAAGGTAAAATGACTCACTCCAACAAATTCTACAGGAGTTGTCGCAAGCTGGGTGTGGGACACAGTGCGACGATCTGATATCGTCGCAGGGTACAGTGCGACGTCATCACACTGGATTGATCAAGAAGAGTGTTACATTTAAGGGTCATTGCACGTTGTCAATGAGACAAAGTGTTAGAAAAATAGGACCGCGGAGAAATAAAATAAAACAAATTCAGAAACAAAACACAGAAGATACACAATACAAGAGAGCCATAGATTTACGTGGTTCACCCAGTGTGGGCTACATCCACCAAAGAAATTTCCAGGTCCTTTCTTTATTATTATCCAACAAAATGAAGGGATACAACCTACAACAAAACCCGCTGTAACTTCCTCTTCTTTCTCTCACAGTCTCCTCTCTCAGAATACAATACTCGCCCAACATCCATAGCCGCAATACATTTCCCTCATAAAAGAGTTTTTCCTTCTAGGGAAAAAAACCCTAACATAATCTCTATCGTTAGATCTGTGACTTTATAATGAACGGTCCAGATTTACAATGAAATTACAATATACTTTTACAAGGCAATTTTTGCTTCGAGGTACATACTTCTGCACTCCCCCGTGTGGAAGAGTGTACATACTTCTGGGGTGTAAATACTTCATGGGGTATAAACATGGCTGAAAGTAAAAGACCTCTAAATCAGGAAGATAATCAGGCTCCATAACCAACACAAAGTGCGACAATCTCTGTAAATTAAGAAAAATTGGGAGAAAGACACAAATTCTAATGGAACTTCCATACCCAGTGAGTCCAGATGGATAACCCACAGACTCAGAGAATGAAATTTATCAGAGGAAGAAAATCCAAAGGAAAATAGGAAGCAAAAAATCAAAAGGAGTTCATCTCCCCAATATGGTCACCAATTTTGTTATGGGACTTATTGGTAAATGCAGACATAAAAAGATCTCCCTAGATCCACCTATATCTAGAACAAAACATAATATAATATGACTCTTTCCCTAAGTCCTTATCATTGAGTTTACTACCTAACAAGAGATATGCAACATACCATTTAAATATCGCTTCCTCTTGTCGTTGCCGTCCTAGCTACACTCCAGTTCTCCTGTGATATTGAATCTACAAGGGAACACAAGCCGACCAAAGTGAAAGCAATAATATAGTCAACAAGAACCTATGTATGTGATCAAGGAGTCATACAATAAAACAAAGCAAGTTTTATGGGAAAGAAACGTATCACTGTCTTATATTGAAGTGAAAGTGGAGATTACAACCAAAGCCTTGATGTCACAAGGTCCCCTTCTGATGGCCCTTTGTTCCAACACACACACTTGCTCCAATCTTGAATGAAGAAGATCCACAATGACTTGATGAACTGAAACGAGGCTCTCAAGAATGATTCAATGAAAAACTCTCCATACGATCTTAGCCTATTCAACCTTCATTAACCTTAACTTACCTTAAAATCAACCTTATCCTTTTCCATGAGAGATCCCTCTTTATATAATGTGAGGGAGATATGGTTGGAGAGATTAGGATGATCCCACCAAATCAGAGAAGGGAGTAATATCCCAACCATATGGACGCCACCTCACCTTCTAGAAGATCCCCTTCTATAAATTTCGTTAAACTTGATTTTTTCTTAGTCTCTTGACATAGTTGCACCCTAGCTGTATAGCAGCCTGCAGAGACATCACATCCCAACTTTAGAGCAGAGGGAGATGATCAGGCATCGTTGCACCCTGGGTATGGTGCAACCTATGATGACCTTCCTTAATAATATTTTTTAGAAGAGAAAGTCAGTCACTTTCCTCATGAAGAAAGGATCTTTTTTGGGAACATGAACACATGTTGACAATGGATCACTGGGGTGACCAAAATAATGTGTAACACAAGCCTTTTCATATGAACAGGACATGCCCATGGATAAACCCAACAATCCGGAGCAGTCAATTTTGGGCTTATATTGTGGGAAAAAACATGTTAACTTTCAACGGTGGAGATCCATCAGGCCAATCAAATCGACGGTTTTGGTTCATTAGAAGTGTTGAAATCACACAGGTTTAACATCAAGATAAAACCTATAAAGTACAAGAATTACCTGAAGTCTCGAAGAGCCTAAGTCCCAAATTCTCAATAGCCTGCCATGTCACTACGGACCCGTACCACTCTGGGAGATTTTCATGCACAACATTCATAAACTCCAGAAGCCCGAACACCCAAAGTCTCGAAGTGAATCTTGACCATCCATTAGCAAGGACACGTGGAGGAAGATCTTTCACTTCGGAGACTTAGCACTCCGAGAGATTTCCAAGCACAAAATTTACAAACTCCTGAAGCCCGAACTCCTGAAGCAAATCCGGGCCATCCATCAATGAGGACATGCAACAACAGATCTCCCTCTTCGGATATACGACACTTTGAAGGATTGCGTGAGAAAGGAGACAAAAACTCCCGAAGAACGACCTCCTGAAGTGAATCTGGACCATTCATCTCAAATCAACAAGAACCGTTTATGCTTGCAACAGGTAAATATCACTCGGATCACATATTGAAATCAAATCAATGACCACACTTCATTATGGGGACATAAACTGCTCGAATGTTAATTTTCCAAAGCGGTCCCACAATTGGAACCATGGTATTGTTGGAAGGGTACGTGGCAACTTGTGGGACATTGTGGAGGCCAGAGCATTGTGGACCCAAACCACCCTCACAAACTTCTGCAATCACATGCTTATATGACATCAGGTCACAATGTCACCTCCACTCACCTCCACTTCATCTACATCTACATCATCCGCCTTCACACATCATGTCTTCCTATTGGATGCTCGCCTCCACATATTCTTGTTCAAAACCAATTCATCACAAAGAAAGAAATAAGAAGGGCCAGTTACAGTCGAGACAGAGCATGCTTAACATCTAAAAGCTCAGACACAGATAGAGAGTTAAGTCTCAGTCACAGGTCAACGCTGATTGGTTCCAGAACACTTCAACAGACTACCTCTTCCTCAAGTAGAGATCTAATCATGCATCTAGTTGTCTCCAGTGGCCTCCAACATCTCGTAGTCATGCCATTACTCAACAAAAATCTTTTTTCTGTCACTCCAAGGCCTATTTTCTACCAATTCAGTTCCTCCAACGCATGCATCGGTTCTGTCTCAGAGACAATAGTAGTTTTTAGTTGATTAATTCCAACATTTTCTTAGATTAGATACAAGAGTGGTATTTTGTGTGTGATAAGAACCACTCTTGCTTATTAAGTCTAGTGTCTTAGTGAATTTAATAACTTGTTCTACAAACAATTACCTAAAATTAGGTCTCAGTCCCCGAAGGAAGAGAACCTGCAAATCTGTTAAATAGGGGGCCTTTGAATATTTTGAGGGTCAGAGTTTTTGGGAAAGGATAACACTACATCAGACTGGTTGGACCCGTTCTATGCATGGATTAAAGATCTCTACCTCATGAACATACTCTTGATGACATTGTTTCATTCAAATCTTGATGTGTTTTTATCTTATCTTGAATGCAGTTTTTTATTTGTGCAAAGTACATGTCATTTCCTTTCAACTATTGTGTAACTTTTCTTTATTGATATGCAACTCGTGGAAACAACTAATGCTTGGTGAAGATTTGTTTTTATCGCAACCTGAAGGAGTAATTGTGTCTTGATACGCATTTAATTTCTTGAAATGATATTTTAAGTATTGAACTTCTTGCAGCAGATTATTCATTTAATAGTTTGTTGTTTCCCTTTGTTTTCTATTATTTCACTGGTATGTCATTAGTGTGCCACCAGCCAAGGAAGACCCTCATCCATATTAGTTTTCCAACCCAACCTTGCTTTTGTCTTGGTAAAATAACCCTCTTACCAACCAACAAAAAATTAAAAGAAACAACCATTATACACTGATAGGTGGCCTAACTTTTCCGTTTAGTAGTCGGTTCATACATTAGGACCAACATAATAGGTATAGTGATTTGAAAGAAAACTATTCTTCAATTATATGTATAATTAAAATTTATTGTAACACTTTATTGGGAACTCTAGAAGCGTGCAATCCTTCACTTCTAGGTATAATTGACATGTATTGCAATGTTTTATTAAGAACTATAGGACCTTGTACATTAACATGATATCTCTTGTCTTTACATGTGCATCATTTTTCATTATTTTGATTTTCATCCCTATATAAAATTCAATATTTCTTACATGCATGAATTTTCTTATATTCAATACCAAACCCATCTAGCAATCAACATGCTTCTCTACAAGTCGATGGAAACACATTATCTTTTAGGAATACTCTATATTTTAGTATTTTAGTGTTGTGTAAGGTTATTAAACATTAAATCAAATGAATATTTGAATGATGGTAAATATGTCTGAATTTACCTTTACTAGCATTGTTCATATAATATACATCCATTACCAGTTAACTTAAAGAAAAATTCCTTGATTCAACCCATCTATCATCACCCAACCTTATCTCGATTGGTAGAGTAGATGTTTGTAGTGGGATAAAATTCCTAAGTCCCATTGTTAGGTCATTGGCTTGAATTTTGTAGGTCAAAAGTTATATTTTGCGGTGCTCTTCATTAATTATATTATTATTGATGCATCCATAGTTTCTTGTTGGCTTTCCTGTGGTTATTATTTTCTCATATGAGGGTGGGGGTGGGAGGTAATATTAGATAAAACATAATAGGGTGGGGGGTAATATTAGAGAAAACATATTATGTTTTCTCTAGTATTACCCTTTCATTTGACAAAACATCCATTATTGGTTAACTTAAAGAAAAAATCCTTGATTAAACCCATCTATCATCACCCAATCTTATCTTGATTGGTAGAGTAGATGTCTGTAGTGGGATAAAATTGCCAATTCCCATCGTTAGGTCATTGGCTTGAATTTGGTAGGTCAAAAGTTATATTTTTCGGTGTTCTTAATTACTTATATTATTATTGATGCATCCACAGTTGCTTGTTGGCTTTCCTATGGTTGTTATTTTGTCATATGAGAGTGATGGTGGGGGTGAGGGTAATATTAGAGAAAACATAATAGGGTGGGGGTAATATTTTTTCTAATATTACCCCCTATCCCACCCTAACCCTCACCCTCACCCTCATTAATATGTTTTCTATAATATTACCCCCCACCCCCATCCTCACCCTCATTAATATGTTTTCTCTAATATTTCCCCTCACCCCCACCCTTATTAATATGTTTTCTTTAATATTACCGCCCACCCTCACCCTCACCCTCACCCTCATATTTCTCATGTGAATTTTCTAGATTCATATATTCCACCAGAATGGTTAAACTTAGTAAAGACATACAATTCCGTTGATAAGGGTGGAGAAGGATCAAGCACAAAATTCATGAAGGGACATGATGTAGGAGGTTTTGGAAAGGATATTATTCTTACCAATAATGTTATAACACCATATTATTTCATCATTAATATTGGTGAGGACGTGGTGGTGCAATATCCGATAGCTATCATGTCCTATATGGTGATGAATACATGTCATATGTGGTGATGAATATATGTCCTATATGTAATTTTTAAACCTGTGAAGTAAAGAAATGCATATAGATTCCTAAGAAAAACATAATTTAATCAATGTCTCATACACAGAGTACACAAAGATTTTATACCGAAAACCCTCAACCGGGAAAACCTTTTTATATTCATTATATCGAATTTCACCATTCACAATACAATATATACAATGTTTTTAGGTATTTCGTAGATACCAAAACCATAATCCCTTAATCCAGGATTAATTTACAAAACTGCTAAAAATAGAAAAATCCGCTAAAAATAGCAAAAATCGCCCAAAAACAAATTTTGGGGCGTTGCCCTGAATGTTGCGCGTAACCAGGGGGGGCATACCTGCCCCTCCCTGGGAGCCCCCTAGGAAAGTTCCCGACGCACACAACACAAAAAGATCACTACTATGAGGGATCATCAAACGCAGTTGTCATATCTGACACACCCACACACACACATGCAAATAATGTAACACATACCCAACATTCTCCCACTTGTTGTTTTCTTTGCATCTAGGGGTCCAAGGGATTATATAGTCAACAATCCAGGGCAACAATTCCCATTCTTACTCTACACTAGGAGAACTTTTCTGTGCTCACCGACTTTGTCAATGAATCTGCAACATTCTTCAAAGTATCAACCTTTTCCAGCAAAACCTTCTTTTTGTTGACTGAGATATTATCTGTTTCTAGTATTTTTTTTGACAAATGATGACTGAGATATTTTTGGGGATCAACTGATGACTGAGATATTATCTGTTTCTAGTATTTTTGTTGAAAAATGATTTTTCATTCTGCAAATAATTTGAGAAAATAAAAAAGAAAAGAAAAGAAAAAAGAAAAGAAAAAGAAAAGAAAAAGAAAAAGGGCATAAAAGAATTGAAATGAAAGCCCCATGCAATAATAGTAACTTGGCCATACCTTTCAAGCATGGCCAATTTCTTTTTAAATTTAATGTTGGTAGGGTAGAGAATAAATCAGACTAGACTATCTAATACTGGTCAGATAGCCCTTTAGGTTAGATTAGTGAATAAATCTGACCAGACTGTCTAATCCTGGTCAGATAGCCCTTTAGGTTAGATTAGTGAATAAATCTGACTAGACTGTCTAATCCTGGTCAGATAGCCCCTAGGTAGAGTAATTTCTTAACCCAATTGTTCAATCTGGGTTAACTGTCATAGGAAGATAGGTTTGCATGTAGGTTAGTTGCTTTATTGCTCCATTCCAATAAAACCAGCTTGATGAAAAATGTTGCACCATGTCTCAAATGCCTAAAGAATAGTTTGGTCGAGGTCCCTTGGTGGTGTCTATGTGCAAAGTTTGGGAAAAACCCATAAAAATAATCTTATGCTAAGTTTTTCCCAACTCATGTTTCTTCGCTCACGATTTTATGTTCCATGCACTTTTCGACGGTCCAGATCGTGGCGCCCAAATCTACGGTGCACAGATCATTCCAGACCCCCCCGACCGTTCTGCTTTTAACCAAGGGGGGGGGGG
>ML797545.1:80372-92489 GCA_009831015.1 Picea engelmannii
GTTTTCGGACCCCCCCCCGATGTTCTACTTTTAACCAAAGGGGGGGGGGGGTCCGGAATGGTTATCTCCTCTGGCGGGCCCCTGGTCATACGTGGCGTCAACCTATTGGTCCTAAAGTCAAATCTCCATCTGCTATCTGAAAACTCTCATCATTAGTGGACATCATCTCCCACTTGTTCCACTTTCTCCCAGGTGTGTCCTATCCCATAACTATCGTCAGTCCCTGCCGTCAGCACCTTACCCTTTCACTCATGAACAACCCCTTATTGTGACTTTTACCTCCAATCATCAGCCTCCACATCATCCATCCGTATGTTTTGGCCACCGTCACCTTCCACCTCACCCCCAAGTGGCCCATTGTCCATTTATTACAGGATAACATACCCGTTATCCTGTTGACCTGTCTCCCGCGCCCGACCGACCCCAGTTTTAAATAAAATTACCGTTCTTCCCCATTATTCACTATTCGTCCATCGCGCCAGAAAATTTACCTCTAATGCCTCCATTGCTTCTCCGTCACCTTCATCCACATTTAGTCGACCCCACTAACATCGTGTTTATTGCAGGTACTGTTGCAAAGATGGCGCCAAAGCCAAGACCAACGGAAGGAGAAGAGAATCCTTTTCTTCCTCTTCCTGTTGACCTGGACAAAATCCCATTGGTTGACAAAGACAGGTTGATCACGGATACCAAGTGTGAATTTGATTTTTCGAACCTCCAGTCATGGCTCTGGGAGGTGTTCCTGGACCAGAGTGATGAAATTGGACTTTGGGAGTCCAATTTGCCCCTCTACCTGTTTCCCCAGATCCACCATTTCCCCGAATTTTCCCTCAAATGCCAAGCACATTATATCCCTGACCAGAGGGCCGTCATATCCTCATCCGGAGATGTCCTGTTCTTCATCACTCCCGAAGACATTAACCAAATGATGCAAATCCCCTGTGCCGATTCCATTTCTCCTTTCAACCTATAGATCCTTACAGAGTTGTATCAAAAAATGAATTTTCCCCAGAGAGCTCAAATATTCGAGCTGTTCCTTCCCACCTCCGCTCAATTACCTTCCACCAATCCACCCTACCCGTCATCCATGTTCTCCACCAAGGGAAACCAAGTCATTTCCTCTGTTTGTGACCTATTAGGTTACTATTCCGACCAATGGGTAGATGAGCCCGTCCTGGGTTTTCTATCCATTTTCTCCAATGATGAAAAGCCTACAACACAGTTTGATTTCAGTACCTTCTTGGCCGACAATATTCACGAACAGTTCGTGAACTTTGGCACGGAGGGCATGTTTAGATATTCGTCCATATTGGCCCATATGTTTGTTTTTTATCAAGCCGATAAATTCATTTTTTCTATGCAGAAAATGGATGCAGATGGAAGGCCTCAACCAGTAACAGCATGGACCTCTTTGTTGAAGCGTAACTCTACAGAATACGAATTCAAAGCATTCATTGATCTATTTTACCACCCTGTGGTAAGCATGTTGAGTGGCAGGCCTGAGCCACTAATAAACGACAAAGTCCAGAGAATTCTACATCTCTTGGACAATGCAAAGACATGAGACTGGTACCTGTATCAAAACCATACCGAGATCAGAGTTTTCGGGTGCGAATTGGCACCCTACAAGCTGCCAAAGTATGTGTCGGTAAGAATCTTTGCATTAGATTATATCAGGCAGATCATGAACTCAGATGACATCCACTTTGTATCCCTGAAGAAAAAACAACAGTTGCGGATCAAGGGGCAAATTGGCTCCTTCATTTGCAACAGTCGGGGCATCGGGGAAGAAGCTGACAGAATGTTGACAGAAATGAAACTCTTTACGAGTTTCCCATGGCGCTATGATCCATGTGGGGTCATTTCAAAAATGCGGGTAAAGAATAAAAACATCCTGTATATTCACAAGTCTAAGCCCGAAATCGAAAAATTCGCCAATCAGACAGTGTGGGTGCCTGACACCTTGGTCGAAGTGGAACAACAGGTTCCCCCGACCACTGTACTTCCAACTTCCACACCACAAGTGCCTAAGGAAAAAATTCCTTGACATGAATCATCTCCTCATGTCACGGAGGTGTCGTCTGAAGAGTTCTAGTTACATACAAAGAGGCCCAAGACAGTTTCAGTGTCGGGTATGACAGTAGAACAAGAAGCCCCGCCTTCCACAATAACTACCACAATAATCAAGCCGGTCATTCCACCTTTTGGTTCAAGACTTTATCAGGGCATCACCCCAGTAGTACCAAAGAAATCCTCAGGTTCCCCCCTAGACGCTCATCCAAGCAAGGCTGGGCCCAAATTGAGCATCTTCGAGAAGTACGAGATGATTAAGAAAAAGAATCAGACTCTTACCACCAGCACCTATGCTCAGTTTCGAAAGAAGACGTCAACTGCGCAGCACAGGATGCTATCTGCATTTGACACAGAAAAGGGCAGGATGCACATGGCCTTCCTCCAGGCGCAGGTACCAGATCCCAAGGTAATTACAGACTACAAGAGAGCCACTTTTGAGTTCCAGACGAAGGACGTGCACCCAACAGATCAGATGGATTTTCCTAAACAGACAGGGGAGATGGTATTCCATACATTGGCACATGCTTCAGCCTCAACAACAAAATTTCAGGTATCATTGAACAATGCTCAGACGCAGCTCAAGATGGATAAAATCGCATCCTTCGCCAAGGATAACATAATTAAAACTTTGGAGGAGCTGGTCCTAAAGATCGGCTATGATCCCTCGAACGTCAAAGCTGCAGAAGAGATGATAAAGAAGAAAAATACAGATATCGCCTCCTTGAGGAAACAGCTGAATTTCCCTCCTACAGAAGACTCATAGGCTAAGGAGATAGCAGAGAAAGAGGGCGAGAAGGACAAAATGCTTAATCTTCTCATGGAGCAGAATGCCCAGCTCAAAGAAATGGAAGCAGAGATGGAGAAACTACTAAAGGAGAAAGGGCAGCTGAATTCTATGGAAGCCATTCCATTGAGTGCTATCCCAATTGCAGGATTTAGCACAGCAACAGTAACGACAATTCCATCCGCAACACCAGTGACACCACCAGAAGGGACAACCGACCTTGCCAAATCCATGGAGAAAATGAACCTGCAAGAGATAGAAATCAGCAGGTTGAGGAAGGAAGTTGAGAACCTCCAAGAACTCAAAACTTCTTTCCAAACTAGCCTATCCGAATAAAAGCAGGTAACTGAGCAGCTAAGGAAGGAACTACAACAACTCCAAAAACAAGCAGTGGCAGGGAAGACTTTGGCTGAGGTCAAAGAGAACATATGGACAGACATCACAAAGTCCATAAATGAAATCTGGCCCATGATCCAAATCATGTTTGAGCAGAACGAGTTGGTACAGAGGAGAAAACAAGCCATTGAAAATATCAGAATAGAATTAGGATACATACCAACTCAGGCAAATGAGATCATTAAATTCCTAAATTCTAAAACCCGAGAAGAGCTAGAAGAGTTGAAGATCGAGGACAGAACGAAAACCATCCTTGAGGTCAAAAGAGTTTTGACCAAGAGGGGATTATTGCTTCAACTAAAAGAAAAGGTTCAGATCATGGACCAGGGAGTACATAAATTCTTCAGCAAGATCGAGACTCTCCAGAAGAAAGGTCTCCCAAGTCTGAAAGTTATTAATGATAAACTGATGACACTTCCAGATTACAAAAAGAGACTGGCTGAAGTGTCTAAAGATAATTCAAAATTTGCTGGCATACAAGGGAGCATCACTGGTAAAGCATTCCTGGACGCTCTCCAGTTGGACATCAACATCCAACATGAGATTCAATATATTTTCCTCACTAAGCCCACTTTCGCCAAATATACGGAAATGGATGAAGTTTATCAGAGACTGCTCAAAATCACTATTCCTAGTCATCTCAGATGGGAGGAACTCTGTGATCTTCTCGATTAGCAGACGAGTTGTCCAGGTCCAGTCACCCGTCCAGTCAAAAGAGGTTGTGAAAGAGCCTCGCCAACGGCCTACCCCAAACATTCCACATGCGGTTGTACCAAGTCATCAATAAATTTGATTAGTTAAATTAGTTAGGCTTAAAATAGAATGAGCACGTCCTGATCAGTTATGACAGGAACGTTTGTAATTTGATGTATAAATACTTCACTTTCCTAAGTGTTGAGGGTTGTTGATCTTCACACCCTGGCGCTATCAGACTGTAACCATTTTTGAAGAGATATGCCATTAATAAAGAGGAAGCACTTTACAAGATTCTTGCGTGTATTCATTGGTGACGTTTATTCTCTAAGTTAAATGTTATCCTTGCTTTGTGATCATTTTGTTTTCTGAAACTAATCTTTAAGAGTAACATATGTTGCAGGATTTATAATTTATCTTGGATACCCTATTTCGACTTTAAAGATTTGAATGTTTATCTTCTGATGTTTTCAATTAAGAAATTCTTAACTGCTTCTTAGTCGAATGTGTCTTTCTCATCTTTTCTTCTGTCCATCATTTAAGCTATTAAATATCCAGTGAGTATATTATCTCGCCCTGTGGAAGTTTCCTTTATGGTTATGGTTTGTATCTCAGATTGATTATAACACAGACCCCATAGCCCAATGGAGGTGTAGACTGTCTCAACCAATTCAAAAAACACTTTTACAACAAAACCTACCAGTTCCTTTACCTAGCCTACCATCTAAATTAAAAACAAAGCTAAATCATATAGAGATATCCCTCTCTGAATCTGGAAGGGCTAGATCCCAGCTTTAAAGTGGTTGGATAAAGTTACCTTTGTGGATTCCTTCTTTGTCAACCTCTAGGAAATTTACAGAGTGCTAACATAATGGCGACCATACTGGGGAAGAACTAAAAAATTGACAATTTCACGTTTCTTTCCCCTAAAAAGAACGCTAAACTTTGAGAAGAAAGTAATGTTTAGAGGTTGATCAAACTTTGTACATATTATTTTCAGACTCGCAAAATTAAAAAATATATATATATAAAACCAAAAA
The DNA here is from genome assembly GCA_009831015.1 of Picea engelmannii. Taxonomy (NCBI): domain Eukaryota; kingdom Viridiplantae; phylum Streptophyta; class Pinopsida; order Pinales; family Pinaceae; genus Picea; species Picea engelmannii. The sequence goes on from ML797545.1 coordinate 85,359, forward strand.
GAGTTCTGGCTTCCAAGAAAGTTCATACTTTATCTCATCCAAACCTAGAACACGCGATAGTGATAGATAACCCCGAGCAGTTGCTCAGGCGAAAGACCTTAGCAGTCGGTTCAGTGAGTCATATTCCCCTTCATAAGTCTCTTCCCTTTTTAGAGAAGTCTATTGTCTCTCAAAACACTGATCTCGATACTTGTCCACAACGAAGCCTGGTTAGAACACGTTCTAACAGTTTTGTGACTGGACTTGTCTTTGACCCGACTGTGTTGCAACCCTGAACCCCTGAATTTCTATCTCCCACGTCTAAACCAAATTTCACTTCCTCAGTAATATCCAGTCCCTCCTCGCCCTCGTCTTCAGTCGCTACCTCGTCGACCATCCAGGTTGTCGCCCCACCTCCCCCACTCATCATGGCAGCTCAATATGCTCCTTTGGTGTTGGCTGCGCCGCTACATGCCATGCCCCAAGACTATCGAACAAGACTTCCACAGTTTGACGCAACCAGGCCTTTAAACGCCCAACAACATGTAGACAGAATGAATGACTACTTTGATTTGCAAGAAGTCGACGAAGTTGACGTCCAAATGAGATTGTTCACCCAAAGTCTAACAGGAGACGTCAATAAATGGTTCAAAGATTTACCCACTGCCTTAATCCCTGACCTTGTCACGTTCCAAAGAAGTTTTCTTAATAGATGGGAGGTAAAGAAAAACCCTCTCCAGATACTGTCAGAATACGAGACTATAAGAAGAAATGAAGGTGAGTCAGTATAGGATTACTGCACCCGTTTTAATAATCTGTACAATGCTATTCTAGCTGAAATTAAACCTCCACAGGGGCTGGTGTTGATAAAATTCCCTGATGGATTTGATGTGGATATGTCATACCAATTAAGAGAAAGAAACTATACCACCTTAGCAGATATGCAGAAAAGTGCTATAAGTGTGGAGGCCAATCTGTTGGCGAAACGGGCCCGTCAAAGGTCAGAAAGGAGAGTCACGATCAAAGAAGAACCTTCCACGTCGACCACTAATTCCAAATGGGATTCTATGGTCAGAACATTGGAACTAATGCTGGAAAGAGTGAATGTGTCAGACATAAATACTCCGAGAGACAACACACCTGCTCCTCAGGTTCGGAACCCCAATTTCAGAAGAAACCCTCCTCAAATCAGACAGAGAGATCCTAGGGATCAAAGGGATCAGAGAGGTCCTGATCAGCAGATCAGACCTCCTCTACAACAAAACTATGCTGATGAAGAGGGTGAAGTGATTGAAGAACTGGAAGACACACACATCAACCTCATGGGCATCCATGACAATGAGGCTATTTTCCTCACCCAAGAAGAGCAGGAACTCTTTCTGCTAAATCAAACAAAGGTAAGTGAAGAAGCTGAAGATGCAGGACAACAGGCCTTTGAGAATGCTATTTTGGAGGTACATCGACAGTACAATCTACGGAGTAAGAAGGCAGAAGGGAGTTCTCCAAAGAAGGTCACTGAAACAAAGAAGGTAGGTGAAACCAAGGAGACCCCTGAACCCTCTGCAGGGAAGACTTCCGAGAAGACTGCTGCTGAGAAGACTGCTGTGGAGAAAATCCATGAGAAGATTAAGGAAGACACTCCCATGAAGAAAAACATCACCATTTTGAAAAGACCATCACAGCCCGAGTTTTCACCTGTTAATCCACCGAGTACTTCTGAGCCGAAGAATCTGGCGGACAAACCAGAACTGATGAACCAAGGCAGAACTCTCACACCCTTTAGCCTGGAGGGGGAATTGGCCAAAATAAAAATTCCCATCCCACTCACAGAACTGATGAACAGAGATGGGTATCATTCATAGGTAATTAAAGCACTGGCCATTGAACCAGACATAGGCACAAAGGCCTTAACCATTGGATCAGTAACTCATTCAGACACCGTGAACCTAACGGATGATCATCCAGAACTTCTTTTCGGACCTGAAGTGGATGGTCGGGATGATACTGGTGAGGTTGCTCCTTTTTACATCAGTCTAAACATACACGACTTGATCTTGCATAACTCTATGATGGACTCATGTGCCTCCCACAATCTGATGCTTAAAGAAGTAATGGAAAAATTGGGATTGGAGGTCACCAGACCATACAAGGATTTACACTCATTCGACTCCAGTAAAGTTAAATGTATTGGTTTGATTAAAGACTTGTGCATCACCTTGGTTCAGATTCCTGCGAAGAGCATGGTTATGGACGTGGTGGTTGCAGACATCCCACCGAAGTATGGAATGTTGTTGTCCTGGTCTTGGGGGGCTAAGTTGAAGGGAACCCTACAGCTGGATATGTCTTACGCCACTGTCCCAGTGTTTGGGCAACATAGCAGACTATACAGAGAAACACTGATGAAGTACATGGTCAGTAGCCAAGAAAAACCGCACAATTACCCCCTTTACTCTGCACATTCCGATTTAGATTCGTTCATCTTGTACAATGATGGTGATATAGAAGAGCAAGATACTCAGCTAATGGAAGACCTATCTGGTCAAGATGAAGGCCCAGAAAGCATTGAGGTAGCAAAAATGAAGAACGTGATAACTGAAGAGTTACCCGCTGATTTTTGGAGTATGGATTTTGACGGAGCTGTGAGTAAAGAAGGAGCAGGAGCTGGAGTCTGGTTGCATAATTACAGAAATAGGTACTCAGAAAATCATTCCTACAAATTAAATTTCCAGTGTACTAACAATGTGGCCGAGTATGAATCTTTAATGCTCGGTCTGAAGCTGTTGAAAAAAGTTGGTGCTAAGCAGATAATGGTAAGGGTGACTCTGAATTAATAATCAAACAAATCAAAGGTGAGTACGCTGCTAAACATCCACGCCTTAGAGCCTACAGGAATGTTGTTCTTGATGCCTTGAGGTGTTTTACTGAAGTTGACTTGCAGGTAATGCCGAGAGGACAGAATATTCTGGCTAATGGATTGGCTACGTTAGCAGCCACCTGTAAGATCCCATTCCGCTCAACTCGCCCATATACTGTTGAAGTGAAATGCAGACCGATAGTTCCCGACAATATCAGGTACTGGAATGTGTTTGGAAATGATGATCAGATCGATGAATTTCTGCAATGTAAAAACGACTTTGAATGTACAAATATAGATTTAGAAAGTGAAGATGAAAATGTAAATAATTCTGATTTTGAATTTGATAGTGTAAATACCATAGATTCAGGAGATTTAGGTGATGATGAAATGGACACTAAAGTTTTACAGCTGAAGAGCAATATTTTGCCTAGAGGTCTAGTTCCTTTAGAAGACTTGTTTGACTGTAACGATGTAGCCAAGAAACCCAAAATTGAAGCACACAGACAAGAGGTAGAAGAATGTAATATAGGGACCGAAGAGAAACCTAGGATGGTCAAACTGTCCAAATCCTTACCCCCAGAACAAAAGCTCAAATACATTGAACTGTTCAAAGAATATTCTGATGTTTTTGTCGGGGGCTATGAAGATTTGAAAGCCTATGATACCAGCATCATACAACACATGATTCCCATAAAAGAAGATCAAAAACCATTTAGGCAGAAACTTAGGAGGATAAATCCCAAGTTGCTTCCTCTGATAGAAAAAGAGATCAAGAAAATGTATGATGCCAAGATCATAGTCCCGCTGCGTTTTTCCAAGTGGGTCTCTAATTTAGTCCCTACACGTAAGAAAACTAGTGAAATCAAACTCTGCATAGATTTCCGAAATCTGAACAAAGTATCGTTGAAAGATAATTACCCATTGCCGAAAATGGACCACCTCCTGCAAAGGGTGGTCGGGTCCAGTTGGATATCTCTGTTGGATGGTTTCTCGGGCTACAACCAGGTCCTAGTTCACCCGGATGATCAAGATAAAACCTCTTTTACCACACCATGGGGCACTTTCATGTATGTGAAGATGCATTTTGGTCTGATGAACGCAGGAGCCACGTTTCAGAGGGCAATGGATATCACCTTCATGGAAGAAGCAGGTAAGTTTATTGTCATTTATTTAGATGATGTGACTGTTTTTTCCAAATCTGATGATGAACACCTGCGGCACCTCAGACGAGTTTTCGAGAAATGTAGAAGGTTTGGGATTTCTTTAAATCCTAAGAAGTGTCTTTTTGGGTTAGAAGAAGGAAAACTTTTGGGACACATTATCTCTAAAGATGGAATCAAAATAGACCCCAGCAGAATCGAGGCCATACTAAAAGTAGAACACCCAAGAAACCTCAAAGAACTACAGTCTTTTATCGGGCAAATTAACTTTCTATGAATATTCATTCCCAATCTGGCCGAACTCCTCAGAAACATTACAAACATGCTTAAAAAGGAAGTAAAAATAAAATGGGACTCTGAGTCCAGACAATCCTTCGAACAAGTCAAACGAGCACTCACAGAAGCCCCAGTTTTGATCAGTCCCGATTTCACTAAATATTTCTATCTTTTTTCTTTCGCCTCTGAACATACTATAGTAGCGGTATTACTGCAGAAGAACAACGAAGGGTATGAACAACCCATAGCTTTCTTCAGCAAAGCATTAAGAGACACTGACCTGAACTACAATATCATGGAGAAGCAAGCTTTTGCTTTGGTAAAAGCCATAAAAGACTTCAGGGTCTACATTCTCCATTCCCACACCATAGCTTATGTTATGAATGTGGTAGTAAAGGATATCTTGACATAGGACAACCCTGATGGAAGAAGGGGAAATTGGATTGCTGTCATTTTAGAATACGATATAGATATTAATCCCACAAAACTAATCAAAGGCCAAGGCCTTGCTAAATTAATGGCTGAATCTAACTTCCAGGCTCTTGATATTAATTTTCTAGATGTAGCAGATGAACAGGGCGAGATGGCGACTCCAAACGTTAGAGAGGTATTTCTCAACTCTCCATGGTATGCAGACCTTATATTCGTTTTACAAAATTTACAAGATCCCCCTAGTATTCTAGAAGGAAATTTGTATTGGAAAGACCCTGCAGGCATTCTGTTAAATTATTTACTGAAGGATGAAGCTGATAAAGTGTTGCAAGAGTTTCATGCAGGAGAATGTGGTGGCCACTTGAACTGGAAGGTCACAGCCAATAAAATACTCAGAGCTGGATTCTATTGGCCCACCCTGTTCGTTGATGTGCATCAGAAGGTAACAACATGTCACCAGTGTCAATATTTGAAGGCAAAAGGAAGCTCCTCCCTCTACCTGTGAAACCAATCTCAGTTGAGGCCCCGTTCCAACAATGGGGGCTCGATTTCATTGGAGAAATACACCCACCTTCTTCAGGCCAACACAGGTGGATTCTTACTGCCACCGATTATTTTACCAAATGGATCGAGGCAGTACCAAGCAGGCAAGCCACTGACTCTGTTATTATCAAATTTCTTGAAAATAATATTTTGTCTCATTTTGGTTGTCCTAGAAAGATTATAACTGACAATGCAGCCGCCTTTCGGTCGAAGAAACTCATCGATTTCTGCAACCAGTATCACATTTGTTTGGGGCATTCCACAACCTACTACCCTCAGGGGAATGGATTGGCGGAATCTTCAAAAAAAACTTTGGTAAATATCATCAAGAAAACATTGCTGGAAAACAAGAAATCATGGCACGATAAGTTGGTTTTTGCTTTATGGGCCGATAGACTGACCACCAAAAGGTCAATTGGTATGTCACCATACCAGCTGGTCTATGGTACAGAGGCAGTTTTCCCCACTTCTTTGGGATTCCTTGTCATGAAGTTGCTACAATACGTACAAGCTGAGCCTAACAACTCACAGAGAAGGATCAACCAGATAATCCATTTGCAACAGACTAGAGAAGAAGTTTTCAACAAAACACAAGTCGTCCAAGAAAACATCAAGAAGATCTTTGACAAACGAACCAAGGAGGATGATTTCGAGCTAGGAGATTTGGTATTGAGATAGGATGCCAGGAATGAAGACAAGGGAAAACATGGAAAAATTGATAATCTGTGGACAAGGCCATACACGATCCAAGCTTTCAGAGGAAACAATGCCTTTTTTCTAAACAATGCTGATGGGTCAGATCTGCCAGGAGCACCTATGAATGGAAGAATGCTGAAACATTATGTCCCACCTCAGTAGAAGATTTGAGTGCTCACTCTCCACTGTACATACCATTTTAATTTTCATTTTTACTTGCATTTTCTGAGCGAGGAACATTAATCAGTTGGTTGAAGCCCGAAGAGAAGGCCCTAAGCTGCTGATCATTGTTTTTCCCTTTTTGAGAAAAAAACCAACGAAGGCTACTAAACATATTTGTTCAGAATGACAGGAACCAGGATTCTTGGCACTTAACAGGGCAAGTACCATCCCCAGGTGGAGCCACTATTATCACCCTATAATTTAGGGGATCAACTGATGACTGAGATATTATCTGTTTCTAGTATTTTTGTTGACAAATGATTTTTCATTTTGCAAATAATTTGAGAAAAGAAAAAAGAAAAGAAAAAAGAAAAGAAAAGAAAAGAGAAAAGAAAAAAGAAAAGAAAAAAGAAAAGAAAAAGAAAAGAGGGCATAAAAGAATTGAAATGAAAGGCCCATGCAATAATAGTAACTTGGTCATACCTTTCAAGCATGGCCAAGTTCTTTTTAAATTTAATGTTGGTAGGGTAGTGAATAAATCAGACCAGACTGTCTAATCCTGGTCAGATAGCCCTTTAGGTTAGATTAGTGAATAAATCTGACCAGACTGTCTAATCCTGGTCAGATAGCCCTTTAGGTTAGATTAGTGAATAAATCTGACCAGACTGTCTAATCCTGGTCAGATAGCCCCTAGGTAGAGTAATTTCTTAACCCAACTGTTCAATCTGGGTTAACTGTCATAGGAAGATAGGTTTGCATGTAGGTTAGTTGCTTTATTGCTCCATTCCAATAAAACCAACTTGATGAAAAATGTTGCACCATGTCTCAAATGCCTAAAGAATAGTTTGGTTGAGGTCCCTTGGTGGTGTCTATGTGAAAAGTTTGGGAAAACCCATAAAAATACTCTTATCCTAAGTTTTTCCCAACTCATGTCTCTCCGCTCCCGATTTTATGTTCCATGCACTTTTCGACGGTCCAGATCATGGCGCCCAAATCTACGATGCACAGAGCATTCCGGACCCCCCC
>ML797545.1:92569-126108 GCA_009831015.1 Picea engelmannii
CTGCTTTTAACCAAAGAGGGGGGGTACATAATGGTTATCTCCTCTGGCGGGCCCCTGGTCATACGTGGCGTCAGCCTATTGGTCCTGAAGTCAAATCTCCATCTGCTATCTGACATCTCTTGTCATTAGTGGACATCATCTCCCACTTGTTCCACTTGCTCCTGGGTGTGTCCTATCCCATAACTGTCGTCAGTCCCTGCTGTCAGCACCTTACCCTTTCACTCATGAACAACCCCTTATTGCGACTTTTACCTCCAATCATCAGCCTCCACGTCATCCGTCCGTATGTTTTGGCCACCGTCACCTACCACCTCACCCCCAAGTGGCCCGTTGTCCATTTATTACAGGATAACATACCCGTTATCCTGTTGACCTGTCTCCCGCACCCGACCGACCCCGATTTTAAATAAAATTACCGTTCTTCCCCATTATTCACTATTCGTCCATCACGCTATAAAATTTACCTCTAATGCCTCCATTGCTTCTCCATCACCTTCATCCACAGTCAGTCGACCCCACTAACATCGTGTTTATTGCAGGTACTATAGCAGAGATGGCGCCAAAGCCAAGACCAGCGGAAGGAGAAGAGAATCATTTTCTTCCTCCTCCTGTTGACTTGGACAAAATCCCATTGGTTGACAAAGACAGGTTGATCGCGGATACCAAGTGTGAATTTGATTTTTTGGATCTCCAGTCATGGCTCCGGGAGGTGTTCCTGGACCAGAGCGATGAAATTGCACTCTGGGAGTCCAATTTGCCCCTCTACCTGTTTCCCCAGATCCACCACCTCCCCGAATTCGCCCTCAAATGCCAAGCACATTATATCCTTGACCAGAGGGCTGTCGTCTCCTCATCTAGAGATGTCATGTTCTTCATCACTCCCGAAGACATTAACCAAATGATGCAAATCCCCCGTGTCGATTTCGTTTCTCCTTTCACCCTAGAGATCCTTACAGAGTTGTATCAAAAAATGACTTTTCCCGAGAGAGCTCAAATATTCGAGCTGTTCCTTCCCACCTCCGCTCAATTACTTTCCACCAATCCACCCTACCTATCATCCATGTTCTCCACCAAGGGAAACCAAGTCATTTCATCTCTTTGTGCCCTGTTAGGTTACTATTCCGACCAGTGGGTAGATGAGCCTGTCCTGGGTTTTCTATAAATTTTCTCCAATGATGAAAAGCCTACAACACAGTTTGATTTCAGTACCTTCTTGGTCGACAATATTCACGAATAGTTCATGAACTTTGGCACGGAGGGCATGTTTAGATATTCGTCCATATTGGCCCACATGTTTGTTTTTTATCAAGCCGATAAATTCAGTTTTTCTATGCATAAAATGGACACAGATGGAAGGCCTCAGCTAGTAACAGCATGGACCTCTTTGTTGAAGCGTAACTCTATAGAATACGACTTCAAAGAATTCATTGATATGTTTTACCACCCTGTGGTAAGCATGTTGAGTGGCAGGCCTGAGCCACGAATAAACGATGAAGTCCAGAGAATTCTGCATCTCTCAGACAATGCAAAGACAGGAGACTGGTACCTGTATCAAAACCACACCGAGATCAGAGTTTTCGGGTGCGAATTGGCACCCTACAAGATGCCAAAGTATGTGCCAGTAAGAATCTTTGCGTTAGAGTATATCAGGCAGATCATGAACTCAGATGACATCCACTTTGTATCCTTGAAGAAAAAACAGCAGTTGCGGATCAAGGGGCAAATTGGCTCCTTCATTTGCAACAGTCGGGGCGCCGGGGAAGAAGCTGACAGAATGTTGAGAGAAATGAAACTCTATACGAGTTTCCCATGGTGCTATGATCCATGTGGGATCATTTCAGAAATGCGGGTAAAGAATCAAAACATCCCGTATATTCACAAGTCCAAGCCCGAAATCGAAAAATTCGCCAATCAGACAGTGTGGGTGCTTGACACCTTGGTCGAAGTGGAACAATAGGTTCCTCCGACCACTGTACTTCCAACTTCCACACCACAAGTGCCTAAGGAAAAAAGGCCTCGACATGAATCATCTCCTCTTGTCACAGAGGTGTCGTCTGAAGAGTTCCAGTTACATACAAAGAGGCCCAAGACAGTTTCAGTGCTGGGTACGAGAGTAGAACAAGAAGCCCCGCCTTCCACAGTAACTACCACAATAATCAAGCCGATCATTCCACCTTTTGGTTCGAGCCTTTATCAGGGCATCACTCCAGTAGTACCGAAGAAATCCTCAGGTTCCCCCCTGGACGCTCAGCCCAGCAAGGCTGGGCCCAAATTGAGCATCTTCGAGAAGTAAGAGATGATTAAGAAAAAGAATCAGAATCTTACCACCAGCACCTATGCTCAGTTTCGAAAGTAGATGTCAACTGCGCAACACAGGTTGCTATCTGCATTTGACACAAAGAAGGGCAGGATGCACATGGCCTTCCTCCAGGCGTAGGTACCATATCCCAAGGTAATTACAGACTACAAGAGAGCCACTTTCGAGTTCCAAACGAAGGACGTGCACCCAACAGATCAGATGGATTTGCATAAACAGACATGGGAGATGGTATTCCATACATTGGCACATGTTTCAGCCTCAGCAACAAAATTTCAGGTATCATTGAACAATGCTCAGACGCAGCTCAAGCTGGAGAAAATCTCATCCTTCGCCAAAGATAACATAATTAAAACTTTGGAGGAGATGGTCCTAAAGATCGGCTATGATCCCTCGAACGTCAAAGATGCAGAAGATATGATAAAGAAGAAAAATACAGATATTTCCTCCTTGAGGAAACAACTGAAGCTCCCTCCTACATAAGACTCACAGGCTAAGGAGATAGCAGAGAAAGAGGGCGAGAAGGACGAAATGATTAAGCTGCTCATGGTGCAAAACACCCAGCTCAAAGAAATGGAAGCAGAGATGGAGAAACTGCTAAAGGAGAAAGAGCAGCTAAAGTCTATGGAAGCCATTCCATAGAGTGCTATCCCAATTGCAGGATTTAGCACAACAGCAATAACGACAATTCCATCTGCAACACCAGTGACACCACCAGAAGGGACAGTCGACCTTGCCAAATCCATGGAGAAAATGAACCTGCAAGAGATAGAAATCAACAGGCTGAGGAAGGAAGTTGAGAACCTCCAGGAACTCAAAACTTCTTTCCAAACCAGCCTATCCAAAGAAAAGCAGGTAACTGAGCAGCTAAGGAAGGAACTACAGCAGCTCCAAAAACAAACAGTGGCAGGGAAGACTTTGGCTGAGGTCAAAGAGAACATATGGACAGACATCACAAAGTCCATAAATGAAATCTGGCCCATGATCCAAATCATTTTTGAGCAGAACGAGTTGGTCCAGAGGAGAAAACAAGCCATTGAAAAGATCAGAATAGAGTTAGGAGACAAACCAACTCAGGTAAATGAGATCATTAAATTCCTAAATTCTAAAACCCGAGAAGAGCTAGAAGAGTTGAAGATCGAGGACAGAACGGAAACCATCCTTGAGGTCAAAAGAGTTTTGACCAAGAGGGGATTATTGCTTCAACTAGAAGAAAAGGTTCAGATCATGGACCAGGGAGTACATAAATTCTTCAACAAGATTGAGACTCTCCAGAAGAAAGGTCTCCCAGGTCTGAAAGTTATTAATGATAAACTGATGACACTTCTAGATTACAAAAAGAGACTGGCTGAAGTGTCTAAAGATAATTCAAAATTTGTTGGCATACAAGGGAGCATCACCGATAAAGCATTCCTAGACGCTCTCCAGTTGGACATCAGCATCCAGCATGAGATTCGATATATTTTCCTCACTAAGCCCACTTTCGCCAAATATACGGAAATGGATGAAGTTTATCGGAGACTGCTCAAAATCATTGTGCCTAATCATCTCAGATGGGAGGAACTCTGCGATATTCTAGATTAGCAGATGAGTTGTCCAGGTCCAGTCACTCGTCCAGTCAGAAGAGGTTGTGAAAGAGCCTCGCCAACGGCCTACCCCAGAAATTCCGCATGCAGTTGTACCAAGTCATCAATCAATTTGATTAGTTAAATTAGTTAGGCTTAAAATAGAATGAGCACGTCCTGATCAGTTATAACAGGAACGTTTGTAATTTGAATTATAAATACTTCACTTTCCGAAGTGTTGAGGGTTGTTGATCTTCACACCCTGGCGCTATCAGACTGTAACCATTTTTGAAGAGATCTGCCATTAATAAAGAGGAAGCACTTTACAGGATTCTTGCGTGTATTCACTAGTGACGTTTATTCTCTAAGTTAAATGTTATCCTTTCTTTGTGATCATTTTGTTTTCTGAAACTAATATTTAAGAGTAACGTATGTTGCAGGATTTATCTTGGATACCCTGTTTCCGACTTTAAATATTTGAATGTTTATCTTCTGATGTTTTCAATTAAGAAATTCTTAACTGCTTCTTAGTCGAATGTGTCTTTCTCATCTTTTCTTCAGTCCATCATTTAAGCTATTAAAGATCTAGTGAGTATATTATCTCGCCCTGTGTAAGTTTCCTTTATGCTTATGGTTTGTATCTCATATTGATTATAACACAAACCCCATAGCCCAATGGAGGTGTAGACTGTCTCAACCAATTCAAAAAACACTTTTACAACAAAACCTACCTGTTCCTTTACCTAGCCTAACATCTAAATTAAAAACAAAGCTAAATCATATAGAGAGATCCCTCTCTGAAGCTGGAAGGGCTAGATCCTAGCTTTAAAAGTGGTTGGATAAAGTTACCTTTGTGGATTCCTTCTTTGTCAACCTCTAGGAAATTTACAGAGTGCTAACACATCTTGTACAGAGTTCCACACCAAACTCCCCTCATCAACACCATTGCTCCTCATACCATCTTGCAAGTGTTCTTTCCAAATATACTATCCACTCCTGCATCATCCATCTTGCTTACAAACATTAGGCTCCTGGCTAGTTTTGGAATGTGTAGAACCCCGGGGAGAGTTCTAATCCTTCCATCTTTTAGCAGCAACTTAACCCTTCCACGTCCCAATATTTTGGCTGTCGAGTCATCTCCTAGGAACACATCACCACCATCATAGTTTTCATATTCAGAGAACCACTCCCTATGATGAGTCATATGGTATGACGCACCTGAGTCGATCAACCATACATCATGGTCTACATGTGTACTTGTAGATGCTCGGTAAACATCACCTCCTTCTTCAGTGGAGGGTTTTGCCTCTGTGAAAGAGGTACTATCAGATCCCTTTGGTTTTTCAACCTTCTTAGACTTGCAATCTTTCTTATAATGCCTTGTTTTACCACACTTCCAACATTTACTCAAAGATTTTCCTGGAGACTTAGATCTACCTATAGATTTAGATCTCCACCTCAAAGGCTTACCAGGGTTCCTATCTTGGGGATGACCTCTTATAAATAAAGCATCTGTGCTATGACTATCCTTGCTTTTCCACCTCATCTCTTCAGATAACAAGGATGAAACTACATCCTCCTACTTCAATGTAGATTGAGTGGTACTACTAATTGCTACCACCAGATTATCCCAAGAGTTTGGCAAAGAACATAACAAAGTAATACACTTATCTTCTTTTACAATTGTAATATTAACAGAGACAAGTTGACTTATTTAGATGTTCTGTCACATAATCTCCATCTTCCATCCTAAGATGATACAACTTCTTTCGAAGAAACAACTTGTTTACCAGGGACTTTGATTGATACAAATTCCCCAACATATCCCATAGTTCCTTGGCTATAGATTTTTCCGAGACATTCAACAAAACCGAATCTTCCAGGCAGAGTCGAATAGTACTCCTTGCTCTTCTATCCAAATTCTCCCAATCTTGCTTCGACATACAAGCAGGTGGTGTACTAGTAGTTTGTGTACTAGTAGGTTGTGTTCCAGTAGCCTGTGTGCTAGTAGACGGTGTAACAGTGGGCTGTGTACCAGGATCCATAGCAATCCATTGTTCTTTGTCTACAAGAAGGTCCTCCATCTTGAGATTCCATAGCTCAGATTTTTTACCGTTGAACTTCTCTATCTCGATTCTATATGAGATCGTCATTCCTCTTTCTATACTCGAATCTCCACTGCAAAAGCTCCCACTAAACCCAGGTTTATCACAGACCCAAGATAAACGTGATCTAATAAGACCAAGCCAAACCCTCAACAACAAAGGCGCCCCTCTGAAGCAAAAAACGAGCTCTGATACCACATGTAAGTTTTAAACCTGTGAAGTAAAGCAATGCATATAGATTCTTAAGAAAAACAAAATTTAATTAATGGCTCATACACAGAACACAAAGATTTTATACCAGAAACCCTCAACTAGGAAAACCTTTTTTATATTCATTATATCGAATTTCACCATTCACTATACAATATATAAAATGTTTTTAGGTATTCCGTAGATACCAAAACCCTAATCCCTTAATCCGGGATTAATTTACAAAACCACTAAAAATAGGAAAAACTGCCCCAAAAAGAAATTTGGGGCCCTGCCCTGGGCTACTGCCCATTGTCGAACGTTGCATGTAACCAGGGGGGGCATACATGTCCCCCCCTAGGACCCCCCTAGGAAAGCGCCCGACGCACATGACACAAACAGAGCACTACTATGAGGGATCATCAGATGCAGTTGTCATATCTGACGCACCCACACACACACATGCAAAGAATATAACACATACCCAATACTATACGGTGGTGATGAGAGGTGGATGTTGAAATTCCCATCATTAGGTGGAGGGGAGGGGGGCTTGTCTAGTACTATTCAAATATTTAATCACCATGTGAAGAATTTTTAATCTTTAATGACGTTGCACCTCAAATTTGGGTCATGGTGAAGTCATTTGTGGGAATTCCTCCAAATATTTAATCACCATGTGAACAAGGTTTAATTTTTAATTTCACACCTCAACTTTGGGTCATGGTGAAGTCATTTGTGGGAATTTCTTCATAGACTATTCCAGGCTTCCCTCATCTACACAGAGTCAATCATGATTAAGAGTGGGTTGATATTGAGTGGATTTGTAGAACAAAGTTAATACTTATTATTTTGGGAACCAATTTATTTGGTTTACAAATAAGCCTCCATCATTTATAACGAATTTTATTCATGAACTATTGAATGAGAATGAAATATGTGTGAAGCAAAGGGGTTGGGAAAAGTCGAATCTTCCTACTTGGTGTCTTTAGTGGGGCCAATAGATTAAGGTGTGGGGACAAGGTTATCCCTAAAACCTAATGAGTGACAAATTTTCGAGTGAGGCAAGAAGAAAAAACAATGTTTAAACTGAAGGGAGGAAAGCATGAATTTGGTAATCAATAAAGTATGAATTTGGTAATCAATAATTCTTTGATTAGTGAGAAAGTCATTTAATACTAGGAAAAGGTGTTTATCTTGTGTTTTAATGGATTTTGGAGTGTAGAAGACACACTGTGAAAGTGGATGAACAACACATGCACAAAAAAATTGAGGTATACTCCTTTTCATATGGTTCAAAAATGTTTCACAAATTTTGTTTTCAATTCATAAAAGCTCAAGTTACAATTTACAAGTATAGGTGACATTGAAATATTTCATGCTTTCCTTGAGTGAGTGGGTGCCTTTGTTTGACCCATTAAGATAAAAAAAAAAGGTGTGTTTCTCTTTGGGTACACTACCATACCTTCCCATTGAGTTGGAGAGAAAAGGAATCATTTGAGGGATAAGTTTAATATTTATAACTTTTTTGAATATAGATGAAAAATTGTGACAAATGAACACATCTTAGTAGCTAAAATTTATGTGGAAGTGGACCTTGGGATGGTTTTCTGGATGGGATGTATTGATAAATATGGAAATTATGACTATAGATAAACCCTATACTATATTAATTTTCACTTTCATTGCAGTATGTGTAGAGTGTATGGGCAATTCAAGTTCTTTTCTCCAAAAGGAGGAAGGATCCAAATTAGATGAAACAAATATTATATCAAGTCATGTTGATTTTCGTAAGGAAATTTTAACAATAATTTATCTAGGTAGGTTGTATTAGGATAGAGGTGTAGTCACAAAAATATTTCCCCTGGTACATATGGAGAATATTCTAAAATTCATGAAGATAAGTTGTTAGGAATTTTTGATAGAATCTAGTAAAATATAACACATCTTCAAATTGGTGATCATGCTCAACAAGAAGTTAAGGTTTGCAGTGTCGAAAAAAAATTAGAAAATATTTTTAGGATGTAGTATTAGTGATTAAAGGAGGGCCTTGGACTAGGACTTCACTATGAGGAATAAAACACAACAATAATAGGTGTAGATAGTTAATCTTCATCATTCTCGAAATGAGCTCATAATAGGAAATCCTATCTTATGTGAGCACTTTTAGAATGTCAACTTCTTCCAATGAAGGTTATGTTTAAAGAAACCATAGTTATGAGAAGGTTAGTGAAGGCATGGCCTGGGTATTGTTGACAAGGATACTATATCACAAAGTAAAATCAATCAAAGAATATCCATTTACTCAAATAAGGAAGAGGTGCCTATTGTAGATTTTTGAGGAACTATGAGGGTTGCCCAACAGGGCTATATTTGACATCTTGTTGGGATATAAGTTTAATCAATCAAATATGTCCTTTGCTACATTTTAGGACAACAAACAGGTCTGCTCAAATCTACTAAGAAATATTCCCTCAATTGATGGATATATGTTCTTTTAAGGTGCCCTTGCAAGTAGTTTTAGTAACCCAATGTTACATGCAAACCTAAAAACATATCTCACTCCTCTAGGATATTAAAAATATCCTAATGTTGATCTAAACACTAAGAATACAAGAAAAATGGACGCAAATATTTTTTGTCAACACGGCCCTGGATAAAACCCCCTTGGGGAAAACGGGTTTAGAATGAAAGTATATATATGTGTGATCTCAAGCATGGAATACAACAAGAAATACAATACAATATAACATGTACAAGTACAAATCTCCTCTCGAGATTTTCTATAAGGTTCCGAGAAGAATGTGCCCAAGCTAGTGCACCCTTCCTTCCTTGATGCTCAATCCAATGAAACAATGTTCCCTTGATCCTCCTTTTCCCAACTGAGAATCCCTTGCACAAAAACAAGTTTTTGTGTGTTTCCTCAATGATGAAGTTGTCATATCTGAAGTAGCACAAAAATTTCTAGTGCCTACTAAGCATGCGCCCTCCTCCTCAAGTGCTCCCTCCTCAAAGAAAATACACTCACACACAAATGATGATGTTCCAAGCCTCCTATCACTCTCCATGAATGGAGGCTCCCAATATATCCTCACCAAATGATTCCATCCTCATCCCTTTGCCCCTCTCCCAACTCTCTTATTGAACAAATGAAGGAATTAGCCCCTCTTTGACCCTTGTTCCCCTCTTGAACCATCCATAAGGAAACCTAAAAGATGAAGGACTAGGATCACTCCAAGCCATATCTAATCAAAGGTTAAGATATCTCTAAAATAATCTCACCTCACCCACTTTGGGTTAAGTTCCCTAACTTTAATTTATGTCTCCCAATTCACCCACAAAGTGAATTAATAGTCACTTTAGTCTAAAAGTGGAAAATTTCACGTTTGACTTAAATCTCCTAAGTCAAAGTGAAATTAGACATAAAGTACAAGGTACAATGGTATACACATTTCCCTCTTGTGGTTAGAGACCCAAAACCACAAGGGGACCACTTTCCAAGGTACCCAAATCTCAACACTCCCTCTTACCAAGGAAAGTGTCATTCACCCCTCCAATCTCATCCCTGAAGTGGACATGGTTTCCTGGTAGAAAATACTCGGTGAGTATGGATGCACCCTGATCATCAAAAGTGGTCTTCGACATAGATCTACTCGACCTTCCCGATATCTAGATGGAAGTGCATCTCCACCTATCTGAGATCACCTAGACCTTGGCATCACACCAAAGATCTCAACCTTGGCATCTCACCAAGGATTTCTACCTTTTGACATCTCACCAAAGGTCACTTCCCCTGGCATCTCACCAAGAGTTTGTCTCTTAGCATCTCACCAAGAGTATCATCTCTTAGCATCTCACCAAGAGTCTCATCTCTTTGCATCTCACCAAGGGTATATAGATCTTGGCATCTCACCAAGATCCTCAACTTGGCCTCTCACCAAGTGACTTCCACCTGAAATGGAACTTGAACCTGATATGATTGTCTCCATATCCAAGTAAGGCTCAAGCCTCTCTAGCGCCCTACTCACACCCATCAATCTATGATGCTCTGAATCCTCTACACCGACTATCTGTCTACTCGACAACTATGTAACTGAAGTTGTCTCAGGTGGACCAGCCACCCCTGAATTTGGTGTCCTCGAACGTTGAGTCTCAAATTCCTCTAAATAAATACTCTGAGTTAGTGGGAACTCCTCAATTATTTCTTCCCACCAACCATCGGATGGTGTATCAACTGACAAACCACAACTAAAAAAATTACACTCCCTTGCAAACTTAGTAGTGAACTCGTCCTCCTTTGGTGTAGTTGTAGTACCATCCAACTGCTTATTCTTCTTCTTGGGACACTATCCAACATAGTGCCCCATCTCTCCAAAATAAAATCATTTGTTAGGGACCTAACCCCTCATGTAGGTAGAATGATATATTTCATTGTAACAAAGTCCAATATTAAGAAGGCCTAGCAATAAGGAAGAATAAGTCAAATGTAAGAAGACCTAATAGAATGTTTTTCTTCTAGAAGGATCTTCCTCTAGATTGTTCTTTTAGATAGACATATTTAGTATAAATAGGAGTAGAGGTTATGATAAGTTTTGTCTTGGATATTATTGTAATAGATCTCTACTCTGCTGGAGGTTTCCTGCTCGAAGAGGCAAGTGAACATTTCTCTCAGTAATCAAAGTTATCTTATTGGTGCTATTCTGGAATTATTTTGGTATTATTATGGTGTTGTTCTTGTTATATCATTGTTTATATTCCATTTATAGCTAATTATTTATGTTCTACATACTATTTTAGATCTGAAATATTACAAGTGGTATCAAAGCACCTTCCTTGGCAAAAAATTGTGGGTTAATTTTTTTTTTAGGGTAGAGACGTATTCCGACGTATTAAAACTATAGAGATATGTCATTATGGGCATAAACTCGTGGTCGAGAATTCATACACACATGAACTACAAGTGGTACTTAAGAACACGTTTGTTGGCCACCCTTGTAACCCCTATTGGTACCCCTTCGAGTGGTAGTGCATCAGACATAACCTGTATATGGATCGGCCTAGATCTCATGAAGCCCTCCATAGTTAAATTGATTGGCCACCTGACTGCTATAGTGCCACCAAGAACAAAACTTAGGAAGATACTCTCTAGTACCTGGGTAGTCGGGTAGCACAACTAAGGGAATAATCTAGCATCCTTAGTCAGTGCCCTGAGATATTGGGTCGAGTACTATTGTTGGAACCCGCACATATATCAAAGAGCTATAGCTCAGGGAAAACCCTTGTTTGTAGAACCCTTGAATACCCTAACCTTGGGATGGAAACAAAAACAGAACAAACAAGAAATATTGTCACGCAACTGTGTCTCCTGCATTAAGGTTGCGAAATTACTACACATTTCTTTTGGTTAAGCATTTGGACATTTCGTCACTGCAGTATTCTTTAGATCAGAGTATAACTCCGCAGGAGTAAAAAAACGAGTATGGATCCTATTAGCACCATTATTTGAGACCTATCCCGTTGGATTCCTCTCTTCACCCTTATCACAATCATACCTATCATTTTTCAGCAATTTTGTTTTTCTCGTGGACCCGACCCCCTTCCAAAACCCTTATTTGGGATTTACCCCATTGGATTCCCCTCATCGCCCTGATCGTTGTGATACACTTCAACCATAACCCATTTTATGTGTGGTCCCACCTATTCCTTGTTGTTTTCCCTCTTCATTATGGCCCACACCTGTAGCCAAGACTTGGAAGCTCGCTTCAATTCCTTGTACTATAATTTCACAGAAACCCAACAAGAAGTGAGACAACTCAGTGCCAATGTTTCCACCATCAATAAAAAAATGAATTCCACCATCGATGCCAAAATGGAGGACATCAAACAAGACCTCGCTACCGAGATTGAATCCTTCAATACCTAGTTTGCCTCCTTCACTAAGATGATCTGCGCCAAGCTGCATATCCCTGAAAATCTTCCCTCATCTATCCCACCTTTGCAACCCGAAGGTGAAACTTCCTTGCATTCCCAGAATTTTCAGCCCCATCACTTTTAGCGTGAATTACGCCTTCCACTTGTGGATGTGACCAAATTTGATGGTTCAGATCCCACTAGCTGGGTAACTCAAATAGAACATTATTTCTCTTTGTATGGCATTACAGATGAGTTGGACAAACTTTGGTATGGTGTTCTCCATATAGATCAAGAATGTTGGAATTGGTGGCAATGGAGAATTTTTTTTCTCCAAGGGTATGTGGCTTGGACACAATTTGTTGAAGAGATTTATGAACGCTTTGAAACTGATACCAACCATTTAGGTTGTTTGAAAAAGTTGAAACAATCTGGCATAGTGGAAGACTTTATATCCTCTTTTGAGTGATTGGATTTCCATATAGAGGGCATGTCTGATGATTTTTTCTAAGAATGTTTTACCAGTGGACTCAAGGATCAGATTCGTGCCCATGTCCTCATGGCTTGGCCTCAAAGTTGGGTGGACACTACTAAAAGAGGTAAGGAAGCACAACAGGTTGTATCTTCTCAAAACTAAAAACCTTCCTTTATTCCTCGCACTAAACCAATCACTCCCACTCATCCTTCTACTCCACTAAAGATCCATAAATTGACCAGGGAAGAAATGGTTGAATGTCAACTCAAAGGCCTTTGTTATAATTGTGATGCCAAATATTTTCCTGGGCACAAGCGTACAGGACAAAATCATTTTATGTCCATCTCGGAGTATGTTTTGGAAGACGATGTTGAGGCTCCCCTTGTGGCCACATCACTTGAACCCACTAACCTGACCCCTCCCTTCAACCCTCCCAAAGTCAAACCGATCATTTCCTTAAATGCTCTCACTCGCTTCTCTACTCCCCAAACCCTCAAGTTAATTGGTTACTTTAAGAATAGGAAGGTCATCATTCTTTTTGATAGTGGAAGAACCCATAACTTTATTCATCGTCACATTTCCCAAGAAACTAATTTCTATATCCATGTCTTCAATAATTTTCAAATCATGATTGTCAATGGAGGGTCCATGGAATGTGGCAGGAATTGTGAAAATGTGGGTCTCCAAATTGGTCAATACCACATGAAATCTCATATGTTTTTTATCGACCCAAGTGGTTGTGACATTGTGTTGGGTGCATAATGGATAAGGACTTCGGGTCCCATTCTCATGGATTTAAAGGAATTAACCATGCAATTCAACCAGGAGGGACAATAATATAACTTCAAAGGCATCACCATCGGTTCCCCAGAGATCATCAGTTCCCATCACATGGAAAATATGCTAAAAAAAGGCCATTCTAACATTATTTCACAACTCCATACCCTTCAATCCACTGAGGCAACCTCTGTGTCGTGTGACCTCCAATCGATCCTCTCTAAACATCAAGTTTTTTTTCCACTCCCCAGGGACTCCCTCCTTCCTGCAGTTTTCATGATCATTCCATTCCCCTTGTCCCTGGTAGCCTTCTTCCCAATATCCATCCCTATCGTCATCCCTTTTCCCAAAAAAATGAAATTGAGAAAATTGTTCAAGAATTGCTCAACGGAGGTGTTATTCCTCCTAGTACAAGCCCCTACTCTTCTCCTATGGTCATGGTCCTTAAGAAAAAAGGTTCTTAGCACATGTGTCCTGACTTCCACACCCTCAACAAACTCACCATTAAAGACAAATTTCTGATTCCTAACATTGATGACCTCTTGGATGAATTAAGTGATGCCCAATTCTTTACTAAACTTAATCTTCATTCTGGCTACGACCAGATAGGTATTAAAGAGGCAAAGATTCCTAATACTACATTTCAAACTCATGAGGGCCATTATGAGTTTTTGGTCATGCCCTTTGGCTTGTGTAATGCTCTGTCCACTTTCCAAAGCCTCATGAATCATGTCTTCCCTCATTTTCTTCGTCATTTTGTCTTGGTTTTCTTTGATGATATCCTCATCTATAGTAAAACATGGACAACCCATCTTGCTCATGTGGATCGAGTTCTCCATCTATACTCTCAGCACCAACTTTTCGTCAAACAATCTAAATGTGCTTTTGACGCATCAAAATTCGAGTACTTGGGTCATCTTGTTGACAAGTCCGATGTCAGGGTGGATCCTAAAATATTGAAGCTATGCAGGATTGTCCTCCCAAAGACTCTCAACAATTTGTTTGGATTCCTATGTTTAACAATTTGTTTGGATTCCTTTGTTTCACAATTTATTATTGCAAGTTTGTTAAGAATTATTGAAAGATTGCGGCCCCTCTCACTCCTCTCCTTAAAAAAAAATCTTTCACTTAGACTCTCGCAGCTTCTCATGCCTTTCAAACTTTGAGGACCTTCCTAATTTCACAAATACCTTTGTCCTATAATGTGATTCTTCTAGGAAAGGAATTGGAGCAGTCCTTATGCAAGAGGGTCGACCTTTGGAATTTACCAACAAACAATTGTCCGAGCGAAATTCAGGAAAATCAATCTATGAAAAGGAAATGTTGGATATTTTGCATGCAATGGATATTTGGCGCCCTTATCTATTGGGGTAATGCTCCCAAATTAAGACAGATCATCAAAGTCTCAAGTATTTTCTGGAAAAACTCCTTTCCTTCCCAGAGCAACAAAATTGGGTGGCTAAGCTCTTTGGATATAATTATGAGATAATTTAACAAATATGCAAAGACAATGTGGTTGTTGATGCACTTTCCAGAAAATATGAAGATGAAGGGTACCTTTTTTCCCTCTCCTTCATTGTACCAGATTGTCTCCAAGATGTTCGCCAGAAATGGCTTCACGATCCCAAAATTTTGCATCTGATACAACAATTGCATGCCAATTCTCCTGTTTCCCCAAGGTACTATTGGCACAATGATGAGCTTTGATACAAAGGCCATTTTTATTTAATTAAACAGTCAAAACTTAAATCCATCGTACTTTCTGAGGTTCATGCTACACCCACTGCTGGTAACTCAGGGTTTACCAAAACCTATGACCGAGTCAAACGCTCTTTTTTCTGGGATGGTATGAAACAGGACATTCACAATTTTGTAGCAGAATGTGATGTTTTTCAATGCAACAAGGGTGAAATAGTCAAATATCTTGGTACACTACAACTGCTTCCAATTCCACCGGATATTTGGAGGGATATCTTTATGGATTTTATTGTAGGCTTATCTAAATTGTGCAATAAATTAATCATCATGGTGCTAGTTGATCATCTTTGCAAGTATGCTCATTTCCACTGTGGCTCAATTTTTCATGGATCAGGTCTTCAAGCTTCATGGTATGCCTCATTCTATTGTTTCTAATCGCGACCCCACTTTCACCAACAAGTTTTGGTAAGAATTGTTCAAGCTACAAGGCACCCAATTGCATCTTAGCACAACTTATCATCCCCAAACTAATGGTCAAACTGAAGTTGTCAACAAGTGTTTTGAAACATATTTGAGGTGTTTTTCATCAGAACAACAAAATCAATGGGCTCAATGGTTACCACTAGCTTAATTGTCGCACAACACTTCTTACCATACAACTACCCACATGAATCCTTTCAAATAAGTAGATGGACAAAATCCACCTTCAGTTCTCTCATACTTTCCAAGTGTCTCGAAGGTCTAGGTGGTTGACCAAACGCTTACAATTCGAGAGGATATTCTCCATACCCTCAAAGAGAATTTGATCATGGCCCAAAATTGCATGAACCAACAAGAATACCAAGGTCTCTCTAAACGTCAATTTGCAGAAGGAGATCAAGTGTTTCTTTGACTGCAACCTTATAAGAAAAATTCCCTCAAGGTTGCCCATTTTCAGAAACCGACGCCCAAATTTATGGTCCTTATACCGTTCTCAAGCGTGTAGGACAGGTGGACTATCAGTTAGCTTTTCCCAATCATTCTAAGCTCCATCATGTTTTTCATGTTTCCTGCTTAAAGAAGGTGATTGGAACTAAGTGCCAAACTCAAACCAACCTTCATGAGTTGGATGAAGAAGGATCTATTTGACTACAACAACAAGCAATTTTGAACCAGTATGAGCGTCATCTGCGTCAACATGCCATCAAGGAAGTGTTAGTCCAGTGGAAAGATAAAACTCCAACAGATGCCACTTGGGAACTCAATTTCCTCATCTCAATCCTTGAGGACAAGGTTGTTTTTAAGGGGGAGGACATTTTATGGACCTAACCCCTCACGTAGGTGGAATAATATATTTCCATGTTTTTATCACATATAGTTTTCAAGAGGCAACAAGTCGTCTGATTTCATGGTCTACATAGGAAGCGTCAAAGAGTTTCTTTCATACTAGTCCATTTCAGACTTGAGGTGCAAGCAACAATAAGTTTTAATCTTTCAAGCATTCAAGCTCAGTTTTCAATGGTGGAGATCCCCTGTGAAGATTGAATTAGCGGCTCATGGGATTTCGGGAGTCCAAAATTGTATGAAGTATAGCGCCACAGAAAAAGTTTTGAAGTGTCGAGGCACTCGAAGTCCCGAAGTGGCCAAAGTCATGAAGACCAGAAGTGGATCTTGGTCATCCAAATCCAAGAGCCACATGTCATCGGATCCTCAGCTCCGGAGGTTTTTCTTAGAGAGAAATGTGGTTTGAGAATTAAAATTCCTGAAGGCCAATTCATAAAGAAGATCTCAGTCATTGACTTGAAGAGAGAAGATTCAATCCATCGATATAAAGCACCAGAGATGGGTCGTTGATCAGGAAGCCTCATCTCATATCACAATATCAATGGCCACACTCCATTGCAGGGCCAGAAGGTGCACACATTTTAAAATTTCAAGCACGGGCCGCAATCAGAACTGTGGTTTTTGGAAAAGTACGTGTGGTGGTTCATGGTGAATTGTGGGGACAAAAGCGTTTTTCTTTCAAACCACCCTTGGTCATGCCCACAATCGTGCAATTGCGTAGGGTCACTGCCCTAGGTCACATTGAATATGGAGCGATGGAGAGGATTTGCGCCAAAGACCGAAAGCGTCCAGCAAAGCTCCAGATGGTGAAGTTAAGAGTGCGACCTGTTCTGATCCTGATGCAGACAGTTCATGAAAGTGAGGTGGCATTTGAGACCTCGTCTCACCCCATAAATGGAAAACATGCAAAGAGTGGTTGTAAAGGAATACTGTCAATTATGGACACATTTTCCTATAAAGCACATAACTGTGCCTGGATTGTATCTGACATGAGGAGGCCTGCACAATCTGACAGAGGAGGCGCCAACTGAAAACGTTAATGCGGTAGCTTGAGCACGCCTCTACTGGTAGTGGCGAATTTATTTTTTGAGTATATAGGAGTCATTTTGATATTATTGTAAGGGTTGATGGATGATCTACACTCCTGTATTGTAAATTTTTAATGAAGCTCTGGTTCTCTGGTTATGTAATTTGATTTGAGGCTTCTTGTTTAATCTAAGTCAACTTTCTTCCTCCATCTTATTATGTGTCTGATACTGAATGTTCATGATTGAAGGATTCACATGGATTGATGTGACTGTGTTGTAATGTATGTTTGATTGCAATGCTATTATAGTGTTTTTAGTTTCTTCAAGCTCTAAATCCAAGAGGATCTTTTTTTCTGAGTTTTTCCACCTTAGGTTGCTGGAAGACCTGATGTCCATAGAATACCTTTACATTTTCCTCTCTAGTTCTTCCTCCTACTCACCCTTACTACAAATTACTGACTGAAGTTGAATCAAGACCTCATTTGTTGGTGCATGTTGGTCCATTTTTCTTAGTTAAAACGATATTATATTGAGTCTGTGCCCATTCAACCTCTTTAAAATTATTCATTGTGACATAAATCTGATGGGTACTGGGCTTACCTCCTCTACAATCGGGAGGTGACTTATGGTGCTAACATTTCAGGTGCCATTGTTGGGTAACAAATTGAAGACATTTCCCTAGGTAAGAACGACAATGAGCTATGGATTCTGAAGGTGCATCAGACATCAATACAATTGAAGATTGCAACATGCACCTGACGACTCCACTGTTTTGACTCCACTGTTTCAATTATGGCTCCTAAAGGCAGACAAACGAGGTCCACTTCACTACTGCCTCTAGCAACGTCTAAAGCTAACCCAAAGGAAATTATCATAAAGGGAAAGATCACTCAAAAAGGTACCTCCAAGGTTGTACCAAGTTTTTCTAATAATTTGCATAATCCCTCTTTACAAACTCCAGTAAATATTTCCAATTCTCCTATTATACGAACATGTGGAGTTTCAAGAAATTTAAAGTTTGGGAGTTTTCCTGTTGATTTCTCCCCTCCTATTCCTTGTTTGGAAGGAGAGAGATTTGACACCCCTTTCTCCCCCGAAGTTGTGAAGTGGAAGGAAAGAGCTTTGACACCCCTTTCTCCCCTGAAGTTGTGAAGTGGAAGGAGAGAGCTTTGACCTTAGAAGACTTTCCTACTCCTCCTCCTATTAGAGTTGATGCAGTTACAGAAGGGGAAACCTTTGTTACCTCTAGCCCCTCATATTTATCTCCTAACACTCAACCTTTTCCTTTTTCTCCCAGAAGCACAACCCTAGTCTTACATGTTCAAACTCCATCTCCTCCTTCTTCTCATCTTGTTCACACTCCAATGGCAGGAGATAATCCCCCCATAACTAGGATGGAAGCTATAATAGCGGCTAGGTATGCCCCTCTTGTTTTTCCTCAGCCTCTGAATGCCCTCCCAGCGGATGGCTACCTTAAGCAGTTTCTCAAGTTCATAGGCGAGGGAGACATAACCGCAAAGGAACACCTTGAATCCTTTTACAGTTTTACATATTGTCATGTCATCATGGATGCAGATGTATGGATGAGGATTTTTGTGAATAGCCTTGAGGGAGTGGCTAGGAAGTGGTTTAGGGCCTTGCCTCCTGGATCTATCGATGGGATTGAAGCCCTAGATGAAGCCTTCTTAAATAATTGGGGGGATAGAAAGGATTTCCTTTAATATATATACATAGTTTGGATCACTGAAGAAAAATGAAGGGGAATCTATTTCTGAATTCTCAAAGAGATTTAATAAAATGTATAGCAAAATTCCCACTAAGGTTAAGCCTACATAAACCTCTGCAAACATTACTTATTCGAGTTCTTTTGACCCTAATTTATGCCTCCTGTTAAGAGAAAGGAGAGCTACCTCCTTGGCTCATATGAAAGATGCAACCATTGAAGTATAATCTAATATTATGGCAGTTGATGAGCTTAGGAGTAAGGCTGATAGGGACAGAAGAAGGGGAAGGTCTGAAACTTCAACCTCTTCCTTTGTTTCCCACCCTCAAGATGATGAGCTTATCAAATTAGAAAAATCTCTTTTTGTTGATACGGAGAAGGTAAAACTTGAAGCAAGACAGGCCTATAGAAATTCACAAAATGTTGATAATAGAGGTAGTTTCAGGAGACTTAAAAATTTCCCTCAGATTCTTCCAAGAGAGAAGAGAAACATGGATAGAGATGACCAGAAGATCCAGACCCCTCTCCAAAATAATCTTGTTACTGATGATGAAGGGGAGGAAGAAGACCTTGACCCAGAAATCCACTGTCTCAGAGACACCTCCTCTTTTCCTCATTTGAATCAATCTGCATACAAGGAGTCTCTCATGGAAAACCAACTTAATGAGTTGAGAAAGCGATGCAAAGTTGGCAACCCAAACAGATATAATCTGAGGTTCAAGCAGAAAGAATGGAAATCTGACATCCCTGATCGGCCTACTAGAGTAGAAAAACCTGTTAAATATATTGCAAACCAAAACAAGGAAAAGAAGGCACAGACCCCCCCCTCTAGTGGTCAAAAGTCTTGTTCCATAAGTGAGAGAAATTCTAAATCCCCCCTCCTCTTTCAACTTTGAGGATGAAATACAAAATATTAGAATCCCTGTACCCATTTCAAAGTTGTTCAAGCATGAAGAATTCAAAAGGTGCCTATCCAAAATGTTGCAGCCCGAACCTTCATCTCATTCCATAGACTCAATAAGCCTCCAATATGAGAAGCCTGCAGTCATCCTAGTTCCTTTGGTAGAAGATAGAGACGATTCATCCCCTCCCTTCTATACTTCACTAAACCTACATGAAAAGGTGTTGCACAATTGTTTGATGGATTCAGGGGCATCTCACAATATTATGCCTAAGATTGTCATGGAAGAGATTGGTCTGGATATTACAAAAGATTATCATGATATGTATTCATTTAACTCCAGGAAGTTGAAGTGCCTTGGGGTTATCAAAGAATTGGTCATATATTTTTTCCAACTACTAATGAAAATCTTGATCATGGACATTTTGGTAGCTCACGTTCCCCCTAAGTTCTGGATGCTTCTGTCTAGATCTTGGATAAAAATACTAGGGGGAACTTTGCAGATGGACCACACCTATACTACCATTCCGGTGTTTGGGGGGGAGCATAGAATACTTTACAGGGAAGATCAGTTGGCCTACATTATTAGTGATGGAGCAAACCCCACAAACCATAATATCTTTGATCTTGACATAAATTTAGGATCTAGTTTGTTGTAGCTCAACGATGTTCCTGAACCTCCCATGGAAATCAAAAAGTGACCCATTACTTTTTGCGAAAATTCCACTCCTATCACCTCTGTGTGGAAAATGTTCTTCGATGGAGCCTCTTCTAAGGAAGGTGTCGGTGTTGGAGTGGTTTTTGTTTCACCTTCTCAATAAACTATATCTCTGTCCTACAAGTTAGAATTCAAAGCTACCAATAATGTGGCAGAGTATGAAGCTCTCATCTTAGGTTTGAGGTCTGCAAAAGATATGGGGATTGAAGAGATTTCAGTATTTGGGGATGCTGAGTTAATTTTCAATCAGATCAAAAATATTTATCAAGATAAGCACCATAGCCTAAGAATTATAGAAATGAAGTGTGGGACCTTATTGACAATTTATTCCTAGCCTTCAACATTTCATTTATTCCAAGAGAAGAAAACATCATGGTTGATTCTCTTACTGTTTCAACAAGAAATTTTAGAGTCCCTTTGCCACCAAAACTTAGGTATGATGTAGAAGTAAAATACAGACCCTCTATACTAGACAATGTCAAGCATTGGAAAGTATTTGAGGATGATCTTGAGATCAAAATATTCCTTGAGATTGTTGATGATTTTTCTGCACTACATATTGATCAAGATCAGGATTCTGAAAGTAATCCTCATGATGATGTTTTCCTGAACAAAATTGCTAATCACCATATTGCTCAGTTGCCTAGCAATCACATTCCAAAGGGACTAGTTCCTTTGGAAAGACTATTTGACAGAAATGATGTGGCAGTGAAAGTTAAAGGATCGGCTGATGATGTTGAGGTAACCGAATGCAACATTGGTACAGAGAAAGATCCAAAATTTATCAAGTTGTCAAGCAGTCTGTCAAGAGAAAGAAGGGTTGAATATGCTGAGCTATTAAAGGAGTTTGTTGATGTGTTTTCCTAGACTTATGAGGATCTCAAAACATACAAAACAAGCGTCATTGAGCATAAGATCCCAAAAAAGGAAGAGGCCAAGCCATTTAGGAAGAAACTGAGGCAAATCAACCCTATGTTTCTTCCTATCATGGAGAAAGAGGTAAAAAAGCTTTTGGACGCCGAGATTATCATACCTTTAAGGTATTCTGAATGGGTGGCCCACTTGGTCCTAGTGAGAAAGAAGAATGGATAATTCAGACTTTGTGTTGATTTCAAGAACCTAAACAAAAGCTCCAAGAAAGATAATTACCCATTGCTAAAAATGGAGCACACATTACAGAGGGTGATAGGTGCATCCAGTATGTCCATGATTGATGGATTTTCTCACTATAATCAGATTTTTGTCTTACCTGAGGACAGAGAGAATACAACATTCACCACTCCCTGAGGTACATTCATGTATGCCAAGATTCCCTTTGGATTGATGAACTCATGAGAAACTTTCCAACGCTCTATGGACATAGCTTTTATTGGGGAAAGGGATAAATTTGTAGTCATTTATCTGGATGACATTACAGTTTTCTCTAGGACCGATAAAGAAAATTTTCATCATATGAGAAAGGTCTTCCAAAAATGCAGAAAATTTGGTCTCTCCCTGAATCCCAAGAAGTCATTGTTTTCTATGAACTAGGGAAAATTATTGGGTCACATAGTATCAACTGAGGGAGTATAAATTGATCCCATCAGGGTGGAAGCCATCCAAACCTTAACACTCCCTAGATCCAAGGAATAAATTCAGTCTTTCTTAGGGAAGATTAATTTTCTAAGAAGTTTTGTTTCTAATTTTGCTGAGTTAGTGAAGAATATTACAGTCATGTTGAGGAAAGGAAGCAAAATCAAGTGGACTGTTGAATCTCGTAGTTCGTTCAATCAAATAAAGAAGGTCGTGACCGAAGCACATGTGTTCATCAGTCCTAATTACTCCAACGATTTTATTATTTTCTCCTTTTCTTCATTTGACACAATGGCAACAGTTTTGTTGCAAAACAATGATGAAGGGTTTGAACAACCCATTGCCTTTTTCAGTAGGGCATTGAGAGATGCAGAGATGAAATATGGCATCATGGAAAAGTAGACCTATGCTATGGTTAAATCCATCAAATCCTTCAGGGTTAATGTTTTTCATTCAAAGGTCATTGCATATGTCCCTTCAACTTCTGTGAGGGATATTCTCATCTAGCCTGACATAGACAGGAGAAGGAGGAAGTGGATTTCTAAAATCCTTGAATTTGACTTGGAGATAAGGCCCACCAAATTGGTTAAGGGTCAAGGTTTAGCCAGGCTACTGGATGAATCTAATTGCAAAGCCTTGGGGGTAAATTTCATCAACACTTGCTCAGAAAATCAATAGGTTAAATTCTCTGATACAAGTTCTCAAGTCAACCCTCCATTAGCAGAATGTGCTTGGTACAGAGACATCATTTTATTTCTACAGAAGTTGCAGCCTCCCGATGGCATGGAAACTAACAAGGTAAGAGATTTAAAGCTCAAATCAATTAAATATTTCATCATTGATCAAGTTTTATATTGGAAATATCCTCTAGGAGTGTTTTTGAGATGTTTAGACTTACAGGAAACCCAAAAGTTCATGTCTGGTTTTCATGACAGTTTATGTGGGGGACATCACTTCTGGAGAACCTCAGCCTGGAAGATTCTTAGAGATGGCTATTTCCGGCTAGCCTATTCACTGATTTTAGTGATAAAATCAGGGCTTGTGTCAAGTGTCATAAATTCGTAGGAAAACAGTAGCTCAATTCCCTACCTTTGAAGCTTGTGGTATCTTCAGGACCCTTTCAGCAGTGGGGCTTAGATTTTATTGGGGAAATTCATCCTGCTTCAAGTGGTCAGCATAGGTGGATCTTGACTTCCATAGATTACTTTACCAAGTGGATAGAAGCCATTTCCACAAGGATTTCTTCCCACAAAGTAATCATTGGTTTTCTCGA
Organism: Picea engelmannii; assembly: GCA_009831015.1. Lineage (NCBI taxonomy): Eukaryota > Viridiplantae > Streptophyta > Pinopsida > Pinales > Pinaceae > Picea > Picea engelmannii. Next base: position 116,144 of record ML797545.1, read on the forward strand.
AGATATTATGGCAATGATTGGTTGTCCAAAAAGAATTGTTATCGATAATGTTGCAACCTTCAAGACAAAACCATTGATTCAATTCTGTGAGCAATTTGGAATTGCATTGATTCACTCAACTCCTTACTACCCCCAAGGGAATGGACTGGTAGAATACTCTAACAAGATCCTTATAAATATCATCAAAAGATTGTTAGAGGACAATAAGAAAGCATGTGATTCAAAGCTCAAGTTTTCTCTATGGGCTGACAGAGTGAAAAAAAAAAATATCTCTTGGTGTCTCTCCTTTTAATCTTGTATATGGAGTTGAGGCCATCTTTCCTTCTCAGTTGGCCTTACTCATGGAAAAATTCTTCCAAGACTACCAAGGAGAGCTTGATGATATGATCAGAAGAACACAACAACTGATAGAAGTGCAGGAGACCAGAGAGTAGCTACTGGACAGAGCACATGACCATCAACAAAAGATCAAGCAGGCTTTTGACAGAAAGGTAAGAAAGGAGGATTTCCAACTAGGAGATCTAGTGCTAAAATAGGATGCACCCAAGTAGGACAAAGGAAAACATGGCAAGATTGAATCATTGTGGATCGGCCCCTTCAAGATCTCAATGAAGTTTCCAAATAATACTTACAGGTTGCAGAATTTGGAGGGTGATGAAGTTTTTGGAGGCCCTGTAAACGGGCATTTTCTGAAGAAGTTTTTTGTTTAAGACATGAATGGATTCCCATGTCATTATAAATATCATTTTTATTTTTGTTTATGCTTTTAATAAGTGACTCCATGGCCCAACAAATAAGGCACTAGAACTCTAAATTCTTGGTAGCTCGCGGGGAGCATGCCATCCCCTTTGGAGCCAAATGTTATCACATATAGTTGTCAAGAGGCAACAGGTCGTCTGATTTCATGGTTTTCACATGAAGCATCAAAGCACTGCTTTCATACCAGTCCATTTCAGACTTGAGGTGAAAGCAGCAGACAATTTTAATCTTTCAAGCAATCGGGCTCAGTTTTCAATGGTGGAGATCCCCTGTGAAGATTGGATTAGCCACTCACGGGCTTTCGGGAGTCGAAAATTACGCGAAGTATAGCGCTAGAGAAAAAGGTCTGAAGTGTCGAGGCTCTTGAAGTGCCCGAAATCCCGAACTGGTTGAAGTCGCAAAGACTCGAAGTGGATCTCGACCATCCAAATCCAAGAGCCATGCATCATCGGATCCTTAGCTCCGATGATTTTGCTTAGAGGGAAATGTGGTGAGAATTGAAATTCCTGAAGGCTGATTCACGAAGCAGATCTCAACCATTGATTTAAAGAGGGAAGATTTGATCCATCGATCTAAAGTGCCAAAGCTGGGCCATTGATCAGGAAGCCTCATCTCAGATCACAAGATCAACAGTCACGCTCCATTGCAGGGTCAAAAGGTGCACACTTTTTAAAATTTCAAGGGCGGGCTGCAATCAGAACCGTGGTTTTTGGAAAAGGAAACGTGGCGGTTCATGGTGAATTGAGGGGAAAAAAGTGGTTTTCTTTCAAACCACCCTTGGTCATGCCCGCAATTGCGCAATTGTGTAGGGTCACAGCCCTAGGTCACATTGAATATGGATCGATGGAGAGGATTTGCGCCAAAGACCGAAAGTGTCCAACAAAGCTCCAGATGGTTAAGTTCAGAGTGCAGCCCATTCTGATCCTGATGTAGACAGGTCATGAAAGTGAGGTGGCAATTGAGACCTCATCTCACCCCATAAATGGAAAACATGCAGAGAGCGGTCGTAAAGGCAGACTGTCAATTATGGACAGATTTTCCTATAAAGCACATAATTGTTCCTGGCTCGCATCTGACATGAGGAGGCCTGCACAATCTGATAGAGGAGGCACCAACTGAAAACGTTAATGCGGTAGCTCGAGCACGCCTCTGCTAGTAGTGGCGAATTTATTTTTTGAGTATATAGGAGTCATTTTTATATTTTTGTAAGGGTCGATGGTTGAGCTACGCTCCCATATTGTAAATTTTTAATGAAGCTCTGGTTCTCTGGTTATGTAGTTTGATTTGAGACTTCTTGTTTATTCTAAGTCAGCTTTCTTCCTTCATATTATTATGTGTATGATACTAAATGCTCATGATTGAAGGATTCACATGGATTGTTGTGACTGTGTTGTAATGGATGTTTGATTGCAGTGCTATTATAGCATTTTTCAATTTCCTGAATTTATGAATCCAAGAGGATCTTGTTTTCTGAGTTTTTCCTCCTTAGGCTGTTGGAAGACCTGATGTCCATAGAAGACCTTTACATTTTCCTCTCTAGTTATTCCTCCTACTCACCCTTACTACAAATTATTGACTGAAGTTAAATCAAGACCTCATTTGCTGGTGCATGCTGGTCCAGTTTTCTGAGTTAAAACGATATTATCCTAAGTCTACGCCCATTCGACCTCTTTAAAATTATTCATTGTGACATAAATCTGATGGGTACTGGGCTTAACTCCTCTACAATCGGGAGGTGACTTTTGGTGCTAACACATGTAATAAAGTCCAATATTAATAAGGCCTAACAATAAGGAAGAATAAGTCAAATGTAAGAAGACCTAATAGAAGCTTCTGCTTCTAGAAGGATATTCCTCTAGATTTTTCTTTTGGATAGACATATTTAGTATAAATAGAAGTAGAGGGTATGAAAAGTTTTTTCTTGGATATTATTGTAATAGAGCTCTGCTCTGCTGGAGGTTTCCCCCTCAAAGAGGAAATTGAACATTGCTCTTAGTAATCAAAGTGCTCTTTCTGGTTTTATTCTAGAATTATTATGGTATTATTATGGTGTTGTTTTGATTATATCATTGTTTATCTGTCATTTCTAGAAAATTATTTATGTTTTGCATACTATTTTATATCTATAATATTACATCATTTCACTGTGCTCATATCTCTCTCTTGCACGCTGTCACTCTGTTGTGGTTTGGCCCCTCCCTTGGGACCCTGTCTAGCACCCTTGCCGGTCTTCTTCTTTCCCTTTGTCCAAAGATAAAGATCCTCATCACCCTATGATATATGTTGTTGTCCTGAAGATCTAGATTTGCATCTCAAATCCTCCTATATGAAGTCATCCCAAAGTATCTCCCAACTATGCATGACCTCCTTGGCTACAATGCCTTGCACAAATGAACCCCAAGGTTTGGAAAATTTGTTTAAGGATATCCTCACCAAAATTTTTGGATCCACAATATCTCCGACTACTGCCAAATCATCTTGAATCTATGTAAATATCCCAAGGTGTGATGTCACCGACTCTAAATTGAGAATATAAATTCTCCTAAGCTTCTCCTGCAAAACCATCTTTCGAATTTGATTGGGACTCTGGTAGAGATTCACAATGAGGCCCACATATCAAAGGCATAGTCTTTCCCAGTCAAATAGGGTATGGCGTGGTCTATCACCGCATAAAAATAGTCCTCTTCGCCTTGGTATTCTTCTTCCTGAAATCTGCATCAAACAAGGGATATGGAGCAAGTGCAGGAGGAATCACCATGAGATCTTGAACTATATATCATAGTTCAAGATCCTCGAAGAAAAATGTGATCTCGATCTTCCAAGGGGACTAGTTTCTAGCTTCGTCTAGCCTATATCCTCTGCCCTCATCTGAGACACGACATGGATATCCACTTAAACTCACACTAGTGTGTTGGCCCTTGACCAAGTTTTGAGGATCCTTGGTCATTTTTTACCATTTTGGGAATTCAACAGGCTGTCGAAGGTGGAGCACAAGATGAAGCGAAGATCGCAGGATCTCAACCCCTTTTCGGGCCCTTTTTGGGATTTGGGATTATGTCACAAGTATGGGGATGTCATCCCATGGGTTTACCCATGTTTAGGCCTATCTTGTAATATATAAATATAAGACTAGGCAATGTAAAAGAAGAGACTTAGCAGTCACAAGTTGTGCTAAGTGCTAAGGAAGAGGCATCTATGTGATGTGCTAAGTGCAAGTGTGGATTGTAAAATTCTTTGTGCATGATGTGTGGGACTTGCAGAGCTGAGTGCAAGTGACTGGAGAAGGCTTTGTGTTGTAACCTAACTCGGGGAAGGAGGATCTGGCGAGGTGTGCGCAGATCCCCTATCCTATGCGGAGTAGGGTTTTTGTGGCTCTATGCATGTAGACGATTGACTAAAGATAATAAAGAAGAGAAGAGTTGGTGGACGTAGCCCCAGGGTGGGGGTGAACCACGTATATGTCGTGTTGCTTTTCTTTGTGCGATGTATTGATGTGTCTATGTGTTTATTGATTAGTGCTTAACATAGATGAATGATAGATAGATATGTTAATGCTATGTGCTTAATAATCTGGATGGATGTTAGATCTGACTTAGATACATGTGCTTAGTGCTTGAATCTGCTACATCTGATTTGTTTCGTCATGGTAAGTGTTGTTATATGCTAGACCTGGTTGAGTATTGCGTTGTGTTGTAATTAGGGTTTAATTGTGTTGTAACTAAGAAATGAATATTGATAAATATAATTGTTGAGTGCTCTATTAATTGATTAGAATAACAGATATGTGTCCCAGCTAAGGTTGCAGACACTGGAGTCCTGCAACCACCCCTGTCTCTACCTCGGGTGAGAATCCATCTGCTTCGCAGGTGTTGCCGAAAGGGTCGGTAGTTAGGGTTTTTTTGATGTGTTGTTGTAGCGTTGAACCTTGGGTCTGCTCCTATGCCAACAAATGGTTTCATTGCCGGGACCTGAAACTGTGATTGTTGGGAACTGAGAAAAGAGAAAGATTTGTGCAAAGATCTGACTTGAAATTGTGAAATCTCTGTGCGTAGACCTATTTTTCTAGTGTGCAGTACTCTACTTAGCTTGTGAATCTCTGTGCTAAAGAAAAGAAGTCTGATCTAAAGAAAATAGGTAATATTTGAACGCTTTGTGCTCTGATAAAGGTAAGAATAGTGAAAAGTTTTAGATCTGGAAGCTTTGTGGTCTGTAGAAGTAAGATTAGTGGAAATTTTTGTTTCTAAAGTATGGATCTAGGCATGTTTGATAAGATTTGTCCTAGCTTGAAAACTAGGGCACTGATAGAAGAAAGAAGATTTGATATGAGTAGATCTGATAAGAATAGTGAAAGATATGTTATACCCATGCATAGAAATAATGTTTGGACTAACGAATGGATGCAGGACCCTAGAAACAATTTGTTGTAGGTTAGATACAATAATCCTAGTGCATAGTACATGAGAGGTTGGGGATCATTTAAGAGAAAGAGAGGATTAACTCTTTGTTACAGTTGCAGAAAACCAGGACATATTGCTAAGGAATTCCCTGGAAGAAGACCTAGTTGCCTCTATTTCAAAGCTCTAGACCATGAAGTTTTGGATTTCCCTAGAATGATTTCTTAGGTTGAAAGGATGAATATGAGACAAGAAGACCATGAGAAAATTCAAGCAACTGAGATTATGGAAGAACCCTAGAAAGAATCAGAGAAAGTATTGCTACAGATGAAAGAAACCCTGAATGATCACCGACATATCAATTTATCAGAGGTCTTCAAAGAAAAAGAATGTATTGAAGAAAGAATAGGAGACTTCGACGTTGAATGTGTTTTGGATGAGGAAACACAGGTGAATATCATGACAAAAAGAACTTGGAAACTTTTAGGAAAGCCTGTTATGATTCCTTCATTGGGAGGAATAGGTTTATTTGGAGGAAAGTTGCTAAACCTATGTGGAAATATCACCTAGATATCTATGAATTCCAGTGGAACTTCAACATAGGAGGAATTTGAAGTTGTTAAATTTATTGAGAACAACGCTCCATTTACTATGCTACTAGGAAAACCTTGGATTGAAGGAGATCAGGCCAGAAGAAAAGAAGAAGAAATCTTGGAGCAGAAGAAGAAAGAGTTGAAAGATTTCATGACTAGGAGGATCTCACACTTGATTGAAGAACATGAGAATCGATCAAATATATTTGAAACCAGAGACTTGGATGTCAAAGTAGGAATCACACTAGAAGACCCATAGAATACTAAAGTACCTATTCTAGATATAGATGAAGTACTACCCCTTATTTCTAGGAAAGAATCTCAACAATGCGAAGTTACTCTACCAAAAGAAGATAAGAATCGGAATGGAAAAAGGAATTATGAGACTAAGCTCACTAGAAAGAAGGCTCGAAAACTAAGTAAGAGAGATAATATTGAAAAGTTATAGAAGGTTTCCGAGGGAACTTCGTAGAAGGAAAATTTTCAAAATTGGACCTTCACCGGAATATCAGAACAACGTCACATGGCACTTCGCCATGGTGAAGCAATATAGCCATTGGGGACAGTATAACCATTTGACTGACGGCCCGAATGGGTAGAAAGGCATTTATGATTAGAAATTTTTCCACCAGACCATTGGAACCATGCCATAATGGACATAACTGAGTTAATGAAGGCTTTTCAACCGTTGTAAGAGATCCATTGACAAGTTATCTATTTATCCCGTTGTACCACGTAATGAGAACACTTTTGTTAACCGTGAATCTTGGGATCGTATATTAGTTTATTTCTCACAGTGATCATCGTGCTATTACCATTCATCCCATTGAATTAACCTGTTACTCTTCGAACCCAAGATATTCAACCACTAGCGTGCATGTCAAACGAGCTTAGTGCTACAAAGAAAATTGTCGAGGAAGTTCTCATTGACCTAATGACTGAAAGAGAAATGTCTGCAAGTATTCAAGCGTCATCGATGAGAGGAGTGCAATCCTCTCCATCGACTACTCACAGAGCCGAATCATCTCGACCATTAGCAGAAAAGAGAATCAAACACAGAGATGACCTAGACAATGCGAAGCTGATCCCATCCATATTGCCTGATTACATCCCACCTCTGGTTGGCGCGGTGAGTCAAGATATCATGCCAAGATATTTTGAGTACTCCATAATTGTTGCGTACCTCCCAAAGAGGATACACGCAATTCGAGCACAACAGAACAAGATCACAATGTTGAAGTTTAGTGACTTGAACCTCAGAGATTGCAAGAACTACAGGATCAGGGATACGAGTTCCATTTCAGTTGGCTCCTGATCCTTATCGCATTTGTTTCCTAGGAAATTTCGGAAGGCATGACCTTCCCAAATATTGAACCATTCAAACCACTTGCTGCAAAGTTCGCGACCCTTTGGTATTCAAGCGACATGAACAAAAAGTGGCAGTCGAATGTTGTTTTTCATACATACTACCTTCAGCTTAAAAGAGACATAGAAGTAGAGCCTTGCATGACTCCTAACACCTTACATAGGTTCTGACCCCTGATGAAGTTATGTGCATATCGACACTTCATTTACATAACAATGTGAGCCGATGAACATAAGGAGCAACTTCAATCATACTACAAGCTCATGGGAGAAGACCTTGAGGAGATCAATAAGGACTGGTTAGCAAACCTCCTTATTCTGGTAGAACCTGCAGAGATGTTTGACATTGACAACCCAGAGATCACGCATAAAGAAAAAGACACACCTGGACCCACCAGAATGAAGAAGATTGAAGAGGTCCAAGATTTATGCAGTGCCTCAGGAAAGATTGCTTCAATATCACCTGACCAAGGGGGCGATGACGAAGTAGAAGAACTAAATGGAAAAGGAGATGAACTGAATCCAGATGAAGTAACACCACCCAGAGACGAGGTTGATCCCCTAAATAAGAGGAAGGTTTCTCCCTCGAAACCTTCTTCCCGGAAGAAATCGAAAGCCACCATGACCAAGATGAAGACTGTGCTTACTACTGATGATTTTGACTTCATCATCACAACTCTCAATGACGCTTCATTGGAAATCGTGGAGAAGCAAGAAGCTAAGAAGGAGGAAATGTACGATAGAATTGAGTTCTAACTCCAAGGGGTACAAAAATCCCTTCATTCCAGCCGCACAGTTTCCACTACGCCCCTTCCATCAGGAGAACCAGAGTTTGGGGATGAGCCAACCCAACTCTGTCGCTTAGCTGATGTGGTCGAAGCTCACCTTCGTCACGCACAAGAAGAAGTAGAACAAGCCACCCAGGCCTTGAATCAAGTGCAAGGCATACTCATAGAACAACATAGAGTTGCAGAGTAAGAGAAGGTTTATCTCCAGGAAAGGTTTGAAGAAGAGAGAGTACAAATGCGACAAGAAAAAGAACAGTTTATTGCAAAACAACTCTAAGTGAAAGAAGCAGTCAATAGAGCACTTCACTCTGTGACGGGCTTAGAACTACAAGTAGAAGACCGAGTCACACATCAAGTAGAGCATCTCGTAGAAGCTATCCAACAACTACAACAACAAATCGTAGACTTAGAGCTCCGCACAGTGCCCAGCACCCCGCAAGATGTGAGGGATCAAAGAGAAGCAACTGCTTGAAGCACAGTTGAGAGAATAACATCCCTTGCTATGGACTATAATCAACTCACTAATCGCAGTGCCCAGACCTATGAGAAACTCACTGAGAATCCAGAACTGAATGCACTGGAGTCGCAACTCTAAGAGGCGAAGTATCAAGCCGAAACGATACAGGCGCAGTTAAATTCCCTGTTAGCTGTGGAAAGAATGAAGCGATCTCAGGAGTAGCGCACTGCCTAGCAGCAGGTCCACGGTATTCAGAGAAGAGTTATGGAAGTAACTTAGATACTCCAACCTGTACAGGATAAGGCTTACCAATTTTTCACAGAGATTGAAGGCCAAGGAGTGGAACTCGAGCAAGTCGTCACTGCAGCTGAACAACGCCAAGAGGGACATGTCAACGAAGAAGTCATACAAAAATTCGCTAAACAAGAGGTTGTATCATAGCAACAAGTCGAAGAAACTCAAGCCAAGCTCGAGGCTTTGGAGGAAGAACTAGTCCGATCAGAGTGACTCGGGATGGGTCACAGGTGAGTGTTGTGGGCCCGTTGGCCCTTGACCAAGTTTTGAGGATCCTTGGTCATTTTTGACCATTTTGGGACTTCGACAGGATGTCAAAGGTGGAGCGCAAGATGAAGCGGAGATCGCGAGACCTCGACCCCTTTTCATGCCATTTTTGGGATTTGGGATTATGTAACGGGTATGGGGATGGCATCCCATGGGTTTACCCATGTTTAGGCATATTTTGTAATATATAAATAGAAGACTAGGCAATGTAAAATAAGAGAGTTAACAGTCGCAAGTTGTGCTAAGTGCTAAGGAAGAGGAATCTATGTGATGTTGTGCTAAGTACAAGTGTGGATTGTAAAATGCTTTGTGCATGCTTTGTGAGACTTGCAGAGCTGAGTGCAAGTGACTTGAGAAGGATTTGTGTTGTAACCTAGCTCGGGGAAGGAGGATTTGGCGAGGTGCACGCAGATCCCCTGTCCTATGCGGAGTAGGGTTTTGTGGCTATGTGCATGTAGATGATTGACTAAAGATAATAAAGAAGAGAAGAGTTGGTGGGTGTAGCCCCAGGGTGGGGGTGAACTACGTATATGTCGTGTTTCTTTGCTTTGTGTGATGTATTGATGTGTCTATGTGTCTATTGCTTAGTGCTTAACATAGATGAATGATAGATAGATATGTTAATGCTATGTGCTTAATAATATGGATGGATGTTAGATTTGACTTAGATACATGTGCTTAGTGCTTGAATCTGCTAGATCTGGTATGTTTCATCATGCTAAGTGTTATTAGATGCTAGATCTGGTTGAGTACTATGTTGTGTCGTAATTAGGGTTTAACTGTGTTGTAACTAAGAATTGACTATTGATAAATATAACTGTTGAGTGCTCTGTTAATTGATTAGAATCACAAATCTATGTCCCAACTAAGGTTGCAAACACTGGAGTCTTGTAACCACCCCTGCATCTACCTCAGGTGAGACTTCATCTGCTTCACATGTGTTGCCGAAAGGGCTGGTAGTTAGGGTTTTGTTGGTGTGTTGTTGTAGTGTTGAACCCTGGGTCTTATCCTGTGCCAACATGATGCTACACATTGCAAAATAGTACAA
>ML797545.1:133137-150467 GCA_009831015.1 Picea engelmannii
GAAATATATATATATATATATATATATATATATATATATATATATATATATATATGAATGAATAATAAGATGATTACAAATGAGAATGAGGGCTCACTTATATACCCACGTAGGGGTGCCCTTAACCAATAATCATGTCCTTTGAGACATGTCCCTTCATTATTATTAATTATTATTTATTCATTATAATTTAATTATTATGTTATTAATATCTATTTTATATGTATATTTATGTTCATAACATTTCCTTCCCCTTAAAAATGTTTTGACCTCAAAGCATAATCATTTGAAGGCTTCCCTTTTAAATTTTGTTCTGGCACTCGATGTCTTCTCAAATATTTTGTGCTTGTAGTTGTGAATCTCAACGAAACAAGATGATATAACCTTTGTAGTCTTAAACTGGTGTGTTTCATCGTTTGGGGAGTGACCCATCCCAAATCTACCTTCTTTGAAACTCTTTGATTATCGATTGTTCTGACAGGGCTTCTCATCTCATGCTTCCATACAAGTTGTCAATTTTGTCTTTGTTCCTTTACAATGTTGTAGTTTAGTTGTCTGTTAAAATATACATTGTTCATATTCCTCTTGACTTTGTTGTTGGTCATAACGAATTTTGTGATTTGGATGACGATAAGGAAACTAAATCTCTTTTGAATCTTGTTTGTTGGATCTCTCTTCAACTCTTGATACTATTGGTAATTCAACTAGATCGGTTTGTATTCCCTTCTCTGAGTTCTAGATTTTTTTAACTGGAAGCTTCTTGATTTCAATAGGTTCAAGTATTGTTTCTTCACTAGTACTGTAAAATTGTTCTAACCTTTCCTTTTGTGATTTCTTCTCATTCTTCAACTTCTTGATTTGTGTAACCAAACTTTGATTATGGTTCTTTAAACGACAAATTTCTACGTCTTAATCTATGATAATTTTGTCACACTCTTTTTGGATCTTAAGTATTGACTGTTGTTTATCTGAAAGTAGCATTTTGGAGATCTGATCAAGATATTTTGATGTAGATATTGAATCCGACTTCACTGAGACGTTGTGCAATCTTATTTTTTTCTTCTTGTAAGAAAACATTAAAAAAAAATTCTCAAAGTTTAATATTAAGCTACCCAATGTCTCTAACCAAGTTGAATTGAGGATTATATCAACCTCTTTTTCATATATAGTTGTAACCTCGAAATTCGATATAATTTTATAATCTTCGAGTGTCAACGATAAGTCTTTGATGCCATATTTATTGCCAAAAATGTCGTTTGTTTTGATTACACTTGTCTTTGGAATTATTAATTGATTCACAAAATCGATACTAATGTGATTTTTCTTCTTGTCTGGAAAAATGTGGATGTTAATTTCTTTTTATTGAATATTTATTCTAAATATCAATACTCTTATGCATCTAATTAGATGATTTTTACCAGAAAATATTCCTTCCTTAAAATCCATTTTTAATTTGAATTGACCTTATAATTATTATAATATCATTTTAATAATAATAAGACTTAAGCTTCTTGACTTAATAGATATCTTCCTCTGATATTCCTTTATAATCTTTTAAGAAAATAATCATTGATAATTCTTCCTTTTATATATAGAGAGTTTAAAAACTTTGAATATTTTCTTATACTTTTACCAAAAGTAATTTTATATTCAGTTAATCTCTTTTTTTTTTCCTTGGTAATTAATGAAAAATAATTTAATATTACCTTCATACTTTCCAAAATAACTCTTTTAGTTATACTCCTTCCTTAACTCACCAAATTTGTGAACTTTTAAAACAACATTTTTTTTTAATTAAAACTTTTGACTTTTTTATTATATATCCTCTTTTTATATTTTTCACCATATATTCTTCACTTGTTAAAATTAATATAATGTAGAAGTTAATTAAAAAAAATCATTTTTGTTTTGTTTTAACAAAGGTCATATTTTTTTGTTAAACGGTGGCAATTTACCCTTTTACTTCTATGTCAATTGCATGGATTGGTGAACAATAGAGTTACTGCACTTAAAATCGTACGAAAAATGTTGTACAAAATAACTTGGGAAACAAAAACTTCTTGTTCAAAAAATTCATGTACGTGAATTTCCACGATAGAGATATTTAATTATTGTGTTGAAGTAAGAGAGCTTGAATTTACCGAAAACATTGTGGTAGTTTAAACCATTCTTTTACACTTTCTTTCTTTTCAATATTCTTGTCAATGCAAGGTGGAAGGAATCTCTTTAATTTTTTTTTAATTTTTAACTTTTTAATTTATTTTTTTGGGTAATAGTTTATTTTTCTTCAATATTGTACTCTACAACCAAAATTTTAGACTTCAAATGACCAAGGGCCAATTATGGTCAAGGACCAAATTTTGAGAGAAACTCTAATAAGTATTGTAGTTGCAGCCAACAACCAATAGATATGTTGCCAAAGGCAACATAATTTTAACCAAAGGTCAGATGGACAAAGGCCGAGATCAGACATCACTCTGATACCAAAAGAGATGAACAAAGTTCGTCACTCACAAATAATCCAAAATATCTGGAATATAGTAATCAAATCCATATAGACAAATGATTACAAATGAGAATGAGGGCTCGCTTATATACCCATGCAGGGGTTCCCTTAACCAATAGTCATGCCCTTTGAGACATGTCCTTTCATTATTAATAATTATTATTTATTAATTATCATTTAATTATTATGTTATTAATATCTATTTTATATGTATATTTATGTTCATATCGCTTAGCCACAAAGGTTCTGATACCATGTAGATTTTTTAGGAACTACGAGGGCTTCCCAACAGGTCTTTCTTTGACCGCTTGTTGGGATCTAAGTTGCATCAATCAAATATGTCATTTTCTGCATTTTAGCACAACAAGCAGGTCTACTCAAATCTACCAAGAAATCTTCCCTCAATTGATGGATATATGCTCTTTTAAGGTGCCCTTCAAGTAGTTTTAGTAACCCAATGTTAGTACATGCAAACCTCAAAACATATAAAAATCATATAGGATCTAAACAAGCTCCTAAAACTGATCTAAACACTAAGAATACATGAAAAATGGACACAAGTGTTTTTGGTCAACATGACCCTGGATAGAACCCCCCGGGGAAAACCAGTTTAGAATGAAAGTATATATATGTGTGATCTCAAGCATGGATTACAACAAGAAATACAAGAAAATAGGACATGTACATGTATCAAGCTCCTCTTGAGCTTTGCTAGACGGTTTCAAGAAGAATGCGACCAATCTAGTGTGCCTTTCCTTCCTTGATGCTCAATCCACTAAAACAATGTGCCCTTGATCCTCCTTTTCACAACTGAGAATCCCTTGCACACAAAAAAGTTGTTGTGTGCCTCATCAATGATGAACCTGTCAGATCTGAAGTAGCACAAGAACTGCTAGTGCCTGCTAAGCATGCACCCTCCTCCTCAAGTGCACCCTCCTCAAAGAAAATACACTCACACAAAAATGATGACGCTCCAAGCCTCCTAGCACTCTCCATGAATGGATACACCCAATATCTCCTCACAAAATTCTTTCATCCTCATCCATTTTCTCCTCTTTCAACTCTATTGGTGAACAAATGAAGGGATTAGCCTCTCTTTGATCCTTGCGCCCCTCTTGAACCATCCATAAGGATACCTAAAATATGAATGGCTAGAATCACTCCAAGCCATCTCTAATCAAAGGTTGAGATTTCTCCAAAAGAATCTCACATCAAAACCCACTTTGGGTTAAGTTCACTTTATGTCTCCCGATTCACCCACAAAGTGAATCAGTAGTCACTTTAGGCTAAAAGTGAAAAATTTCACTTTTGACTTAAATTTCCTAAGTCAAAGTGAAATTAGACACAAACTACAAGGTATAATGGTACAAACATTTCCATATTGTGGTTAGAAACCCAAAACCACAAGGGAACCACTTTCCAAGGTACCCAAATCTCAACACCTATGATATCAAGAGGATGTTAGTTGAGGTCACCTAGGAAGAGGAAAAATCTTGAACTTTGCATGGATGAGAAAAAAGCGTTTGTCATATATCTAGATATAATAGGATACGGATGTTGTTGAAGTTCAATCAAGGAAAAAAATGACAATCAAGGGATCCCTTAAAGAGAGGGAAGCTTTGAAGAAGATCAAAAGATGATTGTGGTCCCATTGAATATAAGAGCCATGAGATATTCCATAAGAAGCATTGTTTAAGGAAGCTAGTTATGTGCTAAAAAAAGAGGTGTTATTGTTTCAAGAAACAATGCTAAGAAATCAATTTTTAAAAGCTATGTTGTAAAAGGATATTACCAACATTCAACGATATTACCAAACATCTTGATCATTTTATATGCTCTAAGAATTTTCTCTCTAGTTTTATCATATCATATATAGATATAGGTGGGGAAAGACATGTTATTTCACCACCATCATATCTTCTTATAAAAAGATCTAACATATAAAAAGGCAACATGCCCATTCAAGTTCATCTCTATATGGTTGGAATATGAATCCATCCAAAGAATAGTTGAATCCAAGTGGAAGTACTTTGATTTGGAGAGGGTAGGTATGAAAATGGATCGGTTTCATCATAATTCATTACATCTCAAAAGTAAGAGAAAGGAATGGGTAAAAATCACTTTTTTTTAACTTAAATATCAAGTTATAAGTGATTGAGGGAAAATTGGAATCCATCATGGGTATTAGAAAAGGTTTAGTCTTATTTGAAAGGGTTTAAGGATCTGGAAAACCAAGCATTCAATTCACAACCATGTAGTAGTGTTGAAGGAAAAATCAATACGAATAAAACTAGCATACCCCCTAAGCAGGTGAATGGGAATGCCGAAGTAATGGTTTCTATTTTATATTAACGACATTTGATATAAAATATGTGGAAGAAAGAAGAAAACAAATGAGTATTAAAGAAATGTGTACAAACTGCAAGCTTAACCTTAACCTTATGTTATGTGTTTTTCATCTTAAATCAATGTAAAAGAAGTATATGAAGTCTATAGTGGTATAGAAGGAATGAAGAAATGTACAAAATAGGAAAAATGAGTTGAAAATATTTAAGGAATAAAAAAGAACATGAAATGTGTGCTAAATATATTAAGAAACAAGAAGCATCCATGACATATGAAGGACAAAGAGGTGGAGTAAATTTAGTCATATGAGAAGAGTAAGAATGGGTTACAACGTGAAACCATATAAGCTTTCTTCCAATAAGTGGAGTATTTGAAAAGGTGTTATAAGAAACCAGATGAATCCATGAGGATATGAAGGAAAAAGAGATGAAGTAAATATCACTGAGTTATGGGCTATAATGACAAAGCATGTAAGCATACTTCTTTTTTTATCATTGCAACAAATGTGCTATCTTGCATTTTTGCATAACGGTCAAAAGAGAAGAAGGGGGAAATGCGCAAACCTACTAATGATTTAATGCATGATATTGCAGTGAAGGTTAAGCCTTGTCATTCAACCTTTCCAATTTCTATGGTTTCCTTGGAGAGTTTTAGTCCTTGGGATTTATGTATAGTCAAACCCCATGCCATTTTGAGTGGGATTTGTTTCTTATTTCCACGTTTAATGGGTGGGATTGGTATTTTGTTGGGGTTGACATCATCCCATGGTGGACCGAGATATATATCAAACTCCACAACGACATATGTTGGCAAGCTTGGAGGGTTGACTCCTTATGTGTAGGCAATTTGAGTGACCAAGCCTAGTGCTCCTTTAACCAATCCTGTTTAGATCCATAAATTGCAGGTCAACATAACACGTTGGCCAATGCATAACAAGATTAGGTGTTCTAATTGATGGTCATCATCTTCCTTAGAGATAGAAGAGCCAAGGCGTTATGCGACATAGCGTGCCATTGGCCTATTCAAGGATTGAATCATTTATTATTATGTTGGTACACCAAAGTATTTTTTGCAAATAGGTGTACGGTCACATCGAGGTCTTTGCATTCCATTGTAGACAAGTATGTATTTGTACAATATTGAAGGATCTCCCAATCTTCTTGTAGTGGAGTTTCATTTCAAACATTTGTCAGTAGGCGACGAAATTGAACTTGTTGTATATCTTGTCCTTGTTGGCGGAAGCCCTTTTGCAAGATTACAACAGTGGTGGAGTTCCACAAAGACCTTCCTGGTGTTGCACATGTATACAAAGGTTTATCCATAACAGGTGGGAGTTGTCCTAGATCACCAACAAGAATTATAGAGCAATGACCGACTGGAAAATTGTTAGTTTCTGGAAAGGCTTCATGTAGACGGATTTCAATCTGCACAAATAGTTTAGGCCCGATGAATCTCATCTCATCAATGAGGACATGCTGCATATGTTTCATCACTTCCTGGAACACTGCCAATGTTTGTGGTTGCAAAGGTTGGAAATTTTTTATTGGAATCTTAAGTGTTGAATGTATAGTGGTTGCTTGTATGTTGAAAGATGCAACTCCAGTGGGAGTAAGAAATAGTATTGGACTATGTCCATATTGAGATTGTCAATTCAAAGAATATTTAATGTAATTGATCAGATAATATTTTCTAGTGCCAACAGTTCCTTGGATGATCATCATTAGGGGTGATTTTTTTTCTTTTTGTTGTGAATGATGTAATACTATATTGAATGCTTGATATTGTTTGTGTGACAATGTATTATCCACTAGATTGATAGGTTTATGTATTTTTAGAAAATCCATACAAGGTCGATTGGTTTCAATGAACTATGTTTCATAAGTAAGAACTCCTTTTGGAATGTCTGGGTTGTTCCAACAATAGTTGGTGTCAAAGTCCCGATGTCCAAGAATGTCAAGCTCGTTGAAATCTATTGGTAGTAGGGATCAATATTGATAATAATTCCCACTCATTTATCTCCATGTCAAGATGCATATTTGTATCATTTTCTTCAGCTTCATCTAGTGGTGTTTCTTCAACATTTGCAAGGGAACAGTCTACATGCCATGCATGGTAGGTTCCTTTTATGTTCTGCCAATTATGTATGATAGTATCTCTTGAGAGGCATATGTCAGTTGCAAAGTTACTGAATGATTTGTATAGTAGCAACTCACTCCAAAAGAATTCTTCAAAGGATTTGGAATCTGGTGTCGGAATAATTGTGAAGCATGGCCAGATAAGGACAATTACTGGAGAGCTCCTTCATTGCCAAGGTTTAGGTTTTTGATGGCGACCATATGACCAATATTTTGCAACTTCAATGAGAGGGAGGGGGTTAAGGCAAGGAGGTCGATTGACATAGGCGTCAATGAAGGTAGATCCATATAAACAATCAAATGGATCTTTGGATACTCGACGAAAGATATGGTGACCAACATTTAATGTCATGAAAAGACAACTACATGTGACAAGGGGGAGTTTTTGCAACATATGACAGGTTTCTTGGGTGCCTATATCTCGGTCGACTATAGCTTCTATGTGAAAACATATATAGGCAGATGAAGCAAGATCTATTGGACTCAATGTATCTATGATTCTAGTCAACATATGATGATAGCTCTTTGACTCACCCTCTTCTTTAGAAGTGTATTTGGAAATATATTTCATAACTGCATGATGGGAGAGGATAGGTTGACAATTCATATTTGCTCGCCATACTGTTAGTATGTCAGGGTTATGGATGTTTAGACGATCATCATTCCTATAAGGGTCATATGTTTTTTGACCCAAAGCATCAATGAAGAGAGAAGAATTAGACTGTAAGGTCCATGGGAAATTATATCTACATTGGAGCTTGGAGGATTTCATATGGAGACATGTTGTCTCTGTGCACTTTGTATGGCGTTGTACCCGATTGAGGAGCTCTGTGTAGTCCTTAAATGGATGTGAAGTAAGGAGGGATGATGTATCTTTTAAACAAGGGTCATCCTCAATGCATCGGTGCATGTGTAGACTTTTACTATGGCCACTTTGGGGATTCCAAGTTGTTACATATTTGTCAAAGAAACCCTTAGCATAACTTATTTGTATGGGGTCTTCCCAATCCAAATTTTCCATTTCTGGAGCACCTTGTAACCATAAGAAACCATGAATATGTGTGGAGCCTCGGTATTTCCATTCATACCTGCATGAAAACCAATAATAGAATGTTAGAGAGATGTACAAGATGTATGTTTTACCTAGAATGAGTGGGGTTAAAAGTAAGATGTGATATACCTATACCAAAAGTCTTGAGTATGGAAGTATTTTTGAAGCATTTCCTGATGAAATATTTCAAACCTTTTATGCATGTACAAAGCAACATTGTGGGGTCATTGACTGGAATTTCAAGTCCTCCATTTTTGACGTAGAAGTGGATTTGAAGGTGGAGAGGTACCCATTACAACATGCAAGTCTGGTCATTTTGTGTCTGTTGCGTTGAGTGTGAAAAATAATGTGGGACACCCTAGTTGTGTGATCACTTTTGTCAATTCAATTCTACGAGAATTCCAGTGTGCTATAGTCCCTCGAAGATGTGCACCAAATCACATAACATGCTCTGGTAGTTTATTAGTAGGTAAAGTTTGTAGGTGGGATTGGAGGGACTCAATAGTGGTTGGAATGTTGTTCTCTTGGCTCTGCTTTACAAACATTGATGCACTTGATTGAATGTGATGGCACATTATGAGGTTGTACAGGAAGTAGCGAAATCTTGGGTGGCTACCAAATCTGTTGTCATGATAGCGCATCAAATGGAGTGCATATTGTTCAATGCAAATGTTTTTTTGTTGTGGGAAAAGAGAAGGAAATGCCATATCAAATAATCCCTTGGTAGTATATTCATTCACTAGTGTTGCACCTATTTGTGGCCATTCAAATAGATTTAATGGTGGGGAGGGATTTGTTTTGGATAAAATGATTGATTTATGTCAGTTCTCAATACATATTAGGCAGGCAGAAGGCAAAAGAAGTTTAGTTTTTAGTAAATTTTGGAGCAGTTTGAGGTGTATCTGAAATATCAGAAGAAATGGTGTGGAGTCGAGAAGAGATGTCGGTAGGTAAAATAGGAAGTGAAGAAATTGAGGTGTGGTTGATTTGGACATCTTTGTAATATCTATCATTTTGTATCTTGTAGAGAAGTGCATTCATGATATGAGATTTGGTCACATAACAATCATATGATTTTCCCTCAATGTCATGTCTTCTAACTATTAATATGTCCAAATCTTCAAGGTGGCATGGGAGGTAATTAACAAATGTATTAATGTTTTGTCAGAAACTAATAGTGTGACCACTATATTTGTATTGGCCACCATGAGTATGGCTAACCTGCAATAGCGGGCTCGCTCAAGCGATGAGCATTTCTTCTACTTGGGTGAGAATTGATACGACAAGGGGTTGTTCTCCAGGATCCATATTATTCCATTTAGAGAAGACGTAGCCATTAGTTTCCTTGTGGTAGCGAGAACAAATTCTGGTGATATGGTTGTACGAATCCCAGGGTAATATTCCATACAAGTATTGCAAGTATGTATTTTTGACAAGGCATCAATATGAGTACGGAATGTTTGAGTAATATGGGCAAGGGATTGGTGTTGAGTAGGTTTAAATGGGAAATCCATTGAAAGGTGCTTTCCCTTGGATCTTACAACTCATCTACGCTTATTTAGTTCATCTTTAAGATGTAAATATTTCTTATGACGTCTTTCATTTGCTAGGTATTTAGTGTAGATGGAATACTACTGAGTTGGTTGGTGAGATTAAAGTTGAGGTTAGAGGAGGTATGGGAGGTATTGAGTAAAGGGATGTTATTAGTAGTTGAGGGCATAAATGGTAATGATGGGTTTGTTTTTTAAGTTGATGGAAAAAAAATTGGTTGCATAATGGTTTGTGCAAGTGGAAGATGGATTTCATTTGGATGAGGTAAAAATGGTGGTAGTATAGTTTTCATTTGGGTGAGTCCATGAACTTGTTTCATAACTGTTGAAGATGTGTAGAATGGTGTACTAGTATGGGTAAGGGCTTGGTGTTGAATAGGATCAACTGGAAATTCCATGGAAGGATACTTTTGCTTGGATCTTGTGAGTTGTCTATGTTTATTTAATTCATCTTTGTGACATGCATATTGTTTGTGGAGCCTCTCGTGTTTTAGGGCGGTTGGGGTAGATGCAAGACTATTGTGTTGGTTGGTTACATTGAATGTAAGGTTGGAAAATGTATGGGAGTTATTGGAAAAAGGGAGGGTGCCATCATTTTTGTCTTGTAGAGATGGTAAACATGGATTTGTTGTTGAAGTTGATGGAATGGTGTGTGGTTTCATAATGATGTTTGTTGGTTGAAATTGGAATTGTTTTAGATGAGGTAAAAATGCAGAGAACATATTTTGTAACGGAATTTGTTGATGGCTATGTTGGGCAAGTGGTGCACATTCTTCGAGGTGGCCATTGTTGAACTTATGATATTTATCCAAAAGAAGTGATGTATCTTTGAGTTGTTCTATACTTTGAATATGTACAAACATAACCATTGATTTATAATACATATCAACATTTCTTTGAAAGGTATATTGAATATTTGAAAAAGTGTATATTGAGATAAATAAATTTATAAATAGAATATATATTAACGAAACAAATAGTATGATGAGTTAAGTAGAAGTACAAATGATAAATGTAATATAAAAAAATGAATATAGATACATGAATTAAAGAAACAAAAGAGGTGTATACAAACATAATATATAGTAATATTAGTATAGAATGATAGGAATAGTAATTTACAATTTTAAGAAAGTGTAAGAATTATATGTAACCCTTGATTATTGAAAAAAAAAGCATAGTATATAGCAATGGGAATATGCTTTAGAAACCAATTTTAAGAACACACTATAAGTATTGATATTCATGAAGTTGTTATGATTTTTAATAGAAGACAATTTATAATTTTCACTTGTAAAATTTGGTGAAACACAATATATATATCTATGAAAGATATGGGTTACAAACGTTGATGTCGCACATGGGTTGTATATACTAAAGTAACGTAGTATTGCAAGTATTGTTGGAATGAAAAACATGCGTACAAAATATATACAATATAGAGAGCAGTGGCATACACATGTTGTATCAGAAAAATAAAGGTACTATGTTAAGTCATTGCATGAATAAATACATAATAACATTGTTTACTTTGTATGAAGAGTTGTAGCTAGTGGCATTTTTTCTTCCCCTCTAGTTTGGTCTTGACTTTGTCCGATGCAATAACAATGGACTGTACTTGTTTCTCATTTCCAAGTGTGTCTTCATGTATCAACAATTTGAAGATGTATTTATTAAAGAACAAGTTGCCAAAAAGATTTGTAGTTTTAGTATTGTTCTCCTTCTCTGTGAGTGCATATAGTTGCCTAGAAGGGATTCCAATAAGCGTTTATGTGGTTTCTTGGAATGCAATAACATCGGTTGTTCCTGTATGGTCCTCTATTGTGAAGTGGAACATGTACCTGTAATCACATTCAAAAATAGTTTGGTTGCATCTCTGACAATTCCACTGTCCCTCTTCAGTTGTAGTAACTTTTTTGTTGCATTGGAGATTATTAAAAAGGAGAGGGAAAGCAGTGTACCAACAATCATCTCTTTTTATAGAAGTGATACTTGCCTCAATCAAAATGTAATCTGGATGTTGATGATATCGACCAAGGCCTTCCTTTTCAATGCCAACGACTGTGTTCTGAATAGAGGGGTGACCACTAGAGGCACCTTGTGTAGATAAGGAGTGAGATTTAAGGGTTGTGCCTTCTTTCTCAAACCAAGTTTTTAAATCATGATATTCTTTGATGTCAGGATTGATGTACAACTGGGATGTGAAAGTTGTACTAACTGATCTCCTATTGAAATCACTTATTCTTCCAGCCTTTATAGCAATCATTGGAAATAAATTGGAAGTTGAGTTTTGTTGGAGGTTGTCTTTATTACAAAACACCCCCCATAATGTAAGGTCAACACTACAACCTTACATGTCTTTCAATTCAAGGGTTCTCTTTTAGTTCTCAGTGCCATTCTTCCTTATATGGTGGTTACTTGACTAATAGATATAGCAAGACCAAGGATATCAACAACAGAGTTAGTAGGTAAAGTTGATATCTCATTGATAGGAGTAAACTTGAAGTTGTGGTTTGCAAATAAATGGTCATCCTCAATGGAGGGCTCTATAACTGAGGTATTATCTAGAGTGATTTCCCATTCGTTTTCTAAATGGTTGTATTCTTTGTTTATAGGTTTGATCAACCCTCTAGAGATTAGGTAAACTTTACCAATTTGTATTGAAGGGTGGAAATGTAATGCTTGTTTATTAAAACAAGTAATGCAGATCTTGGTATTTTCATTGTAAAGTACATCAAAGCTAAATACTTGACCATGTGAAAGTACGTATATCACACTTTGAAATGATTCTAGCTTTGATGGTCCATGAATGCATGTATGCATTCAAAGAGTTGATAGGGATTATTTTTTGAGGCATGGAATTTGTTTGTAATGTCTGCATGGTAGAATGGCATACATTTGTGTGTTTTTGTGGGTCGCCAAGGATGTCAGCTTTTAGAGATAGAACCATAATATCAGTAACTATAACCAGCCTGCAAAAATGGAAGAAATTATGGTAGGTATCAATAAGGTATTGCAAAAATACTAATTAATGAAAAGCATGTAAAAAGATTGTATGTGAGAATTCATACTTGTTGTGTTGGGTAGATCTACAAGTGAAGCTGTTAAGTTGAACAAGTGAGCAATTTTCATTTTTTCCTGATGTGAAATAATCCACAAGGCTTGAAGAAAATATGTTTTGTATAGTATCACTTCCATTAGAGAGGAGTACAATATATCTTTCTGTTGCACCTTTTTTGAAGTCTACAACCTGTAGGATAGGAATGAATTCTTCTTCACCATTTTTCATTTTTGTTACAACCTTGTTTGTTAAGATAAAATACGTTGTCTTGGAATGTGTTTTTGTCGGAAGAGGTATATGATGAAAATATATAATTTCCTACAGAGAACATGTCGAAATGAATATATTAGTACAATTAGATATATGGATATGAATGTGAGATATGAAAGCAATATATTGTATCTATGATTGTCATTATACAACACGTGGAATAAAAGGTGCCTACACGGAACATGCCCACCTGAATTTATTAATACAATTAGGTACATGGATATGAATGTGATCTATGAAAGGAATATATTGTATCTATGATTGTCATTATACAACACGTGGAATAAAAGGTACATCTATAAGCTTTGGTAATTTATAAATTAGTTTGGTGGTGTAAATATATGAATGGCGTAGCTTAGAAATTGTTTAGTTTGTGAATGACATATATCATAAATCGGTTTATTGTATGTTTAATATGTAAGTAAGATTTCAATAGGTATCTATATTAATAAATTTGTTGAAAATTGTATTTGTGTGTTTGTATTAAAATGCATTTGTTTGTTTGTTTTTAAATTGTTGTGAGTTAATAGTTTGTAATAATATGAGAGTGCAATATTTATTGAATTATTTTATTGTATTTTAGGAGAGTAGTTATACTAAAACCAAAATGCATATTTCACAAATTTTCATTAAGTAGAATGTATTTAAATATGATGTTAAATTAAATATGAAGGTAGCACATATAAAAAAACATATTAGTTTAAAAAGAATAAAGAATGGTAGAAGTGAAGAAGTGCCTAACATGTTAAAGTAATAAAAAAAGTATATCCCCATGTATGAAAATAGTCTAAAAAAACATGGTAGGGAAAGAAAAATATTTCGTATTTGATACTACCATGATATACATATCTTGGAGAAAACTATACAAATAGAAAAAGATGAGTAGCTAGATATTTCATATTTGATACTACCATGATATACATATCTTGGAGAAAACTATACAAATAGAAAAAGATGAGTATCTAGTTGTGTTTCTTAAGCCCGCGAATTTTTTTAGCTCTAGTTTTGCACTCTTTGATATTCTTGTCATGACAAGCTTTAAGACCATTTTGAGCTAAACCTTGTTTTGATTCATGTTTCAATGTGTCTGTTATGTTGTCATAGATTGGCCCAAAACCTGCAGAGAATGGACCATTTGTTGTGAAGCGAGAGATGAATATTGTTTGTCTATCTGAAACATTGTATTTGTGTGCAAGTTCCTCCTTTATTTTTGGTTTGGAAATATTACCGCTTCCAGGATGGATAACTTTGATTTGGAATTGTCTTCTATGTAGATGCAAATCATCCGAAAGATGGTGTGTGCAATGCTTTTATGTTGTAGGTGGTTTTTGCATGGTAAAGTTGACTATCTAAAATAGCATATAGAAAGAAAAAGGAAGAATAAGTTTTGTATGACAATGTAATTTTTGAGAATAAGAAAGAAAAATAGCAAGATGGAAAAATAATACATAAGAAAAAAAGAGCATATGTGTGTGTGTGTGTGTGTGTGTGTGTGGGTGTCTAAGGGTGAGCAACCAAATTTAATTAGTACACTTAGTTTAAATACATGTAATATGTAAAATAAATTGCTAGAAGTAAATGAGCAATAAAAATTGTTTAAAGTAAAGCAATAATACAAACAAAATGGATAAAATGTAGAAGTATATAGGATGAGCAATTTCATAAATTAGTTTAAATACATGTAATATGTAATAGAAATTGGTAGAAGTAAATGATCAATAAAAATTGATTAAAGTAAAGCGATAATACAAACAAAATGGATAAAATGTAGAAGTATATAGGGTGAGTAATTTCATAAATAGATAAAATGTTGAAGTAGAAATGACCAGTAATTTTAGAAATGGATAAAATGTTGAAGTAGAAATGGCAAGTAATTTCATAATCCATTGTTGTATATAGTTGTCTAAGTATGAAGGGCTAGTAATTATCAAATGTATTGGTGTATATAATTGATGGTGGGTCCCTCGTTAAATGGGGTCAAAGAAATGTTCATTGTCACTCTACCTTCCAATAAGAGGGGCTTCATAAATCCACACAACCCTTACTCCTCAAGGTAAGATAACATTTCTCACCCATCAATTCTGAGTTTGAATAACAGTTCCAAGTGCTACTCTGTAATGTGTCCATCAATCTAGCAATGAAGAGTAATATAAGAACTATTTAATTTCCTAGCAATGAAGAGTAATATAAGAACTATTTAATTTCCTAGCAATGAAGAGTAATATAAGAACTATTTAATTTCCTAGCAATGAAGAGTTCATATTTAAATGGATTACACGCTTAATCAATAACGCCGCGAGATTGTAAGTTAAGACAAAGCAGACATGATTAAATAGAAGTCAATCATATGAAGGGATCGACAAGGGTTGTTCACGAAAGCACTCACAGCTTTCAAGCCGACACCATTCTATTTTAACCGTTAAGATTGGGACTAGATTTTAACCTTTAAGACTCGGAGTAAGTTAATAAATTTATTTATTTATTTTCCACTTTGTAAAGTTCCATTTCTATTGGATTAATGTGATTTTTATCTTGTTGTAGTAATTTTAACTTGCCAAAAAGTGTTTTAGGAATTTTAACTCGTTTAAAAAATATTATTACAAATTTTGTTTAAAAAATTAATTAATTAGAACTAAACATTATCTTGTTCAAAAAATAATTAATTATGTTTAATTATTACAATATAAATTTATATATATATATATCCACCATGGCCATCACAGTAATTATACACATCAAAGTGACCATGGCGCTAATTGTATCTTTGGTATATCGTTCCTCTTCTCCATGATTTTTCACGTCTTCTTCCTTTTCCGTGGAAGAATTGTAGTTATCCAATTCAGTAGAGTTGGGTTAAGGATTTTGAAAATTAAAAATAAAAATTGAGTATCCTAAGTATTTGAAAAATAAATTTGTTGGTGAAAACTTCAATGATACATTTTTGACATTTCTCTTATTCTATAAATTGAATTTTCATATAAAGAAATTTACAATTACAAACCCCTAAGATGGATTTCCTTCTTCTACAATGGCATTCATAATTTGTCTTTTTTAACTTTAAAAATAAAGATTTTATTTTTATATATATAATGTAACAAGATTCTATTAGAAAATGCATTAGTACCAAGATTCATTACAAAACTAACTCTACACAAAAAATCATTACAAAACGACCTTTCCATATTTATTGGTTACAATATTTACTATATATATATATAATGAGGGTTTTGAAATTGAAACATATACACTTCAAAATTTACTATAAAACATCTTCATTATTAAAGTTAATTACAAAAGGGTTTTCAATATTCAATATTAGGTTAATTACAAATCGAAGAGAATTCACTACAAACAAGTTCTAATTATATATTAATTACAATATTTAATAAGGGGTTTGAATTTATATGTGCATTCACATTATGGAGTTCATGAATAGTGTGATGATTGAAAAAGAATGCTAAGCTCATGAATAGTGTGATGTTCATGATAGATAAAAAAAAAAATGCTTTGCATTCCAAAATGTGAAGTCGTCTCTTAAATGTTCGATGGGGACACATTACAAGCCATTAGAAATGTTAGGGATGGAAACACCTTTAACCCAATCAAAGACTATCTAGACTATTGAAAGTGTTTTTAATGAAGCTAATGAAACAGATTGACCACCTAGATTATTGCTATATTCAAGGAGTAGCAAAACTAATAATAAATTTAAGATAAATTAAAATATTTTTTTATATATAAAATATTATAATAATTTATTATTAATATTATATATATATATATATATATATATATAAACTGATATTTTTTTTTAAGATATATAAAAATTATTTTATAAATATATCTCTGAGATAATTTTACTTATCTAATTACTAATTACTTATTTTCTGAGCTAACTTTATATTATTTGAGTAATTCCTTATGTTATCTGAGTAATTCCTCATGTTATTTGAGTAATTGTTAATTTTTTTTTAGTTTGGAGAGCTTTTGTGTAATTGTTGAATTTTAAACATAAAATGATTTTGAAAAGAAATTTTAACAAAAATTATATCATTGACCCGGATGGGGTGACACGACACTCTGAGTCGGTGACACCTGGTCCCGCACTCAGAGCAGTGTTAACAGCTGATTTAACTGCGGATGACCACCCACGCATTAGCATTAACAATGGGGGCCGGCCATCGCAGGGTTAATACGCCTGGGGAGTTCACTCGCGCGATCATTTACTCTTCTCACGAGTTCAATCCGGTCATGGATGCGGAAGGACAGATTTTAATGGAGTCCAGTTATTACTTTGAATTGATATTTGCCCGCCCGTTAAACACTCATTCCATGCGTTTTGGGGTGGCATTCCAGAGCTCGGTGGTCTGGGAGAATTTTAAGCTGAGACGTTTGGATCAGGACCTGTTCT
>ML797545.1:156847-170391 GCA_009831015.1 Picea engelmannii
TGTGTGTGTGTGTTCAATTATGATTCTAATACTCTATTTATGTGCCAATGCAAATACAAGAGGAAGCAATTATAAGTGGTGCTCAAACCTAATACTCAATCTCTCATCAATCAATTGGAAGAAGAATTATGGTTATCCTCCTCTTATAAGAATGATAATACTCTTTCAAGGTAACACTATCCAATGCAGAGTTGGGTGCTTGCTCATTTAAATGCCAACTCGAATACACTTGTAATCTTTGAACTATAAAGTCTACTTGCTCCTTAAAATAGCAAGCTCCAATTCAAACTTTAAACACCATTCATCAAAACATATATGAATGATCCGTTATTTAAACCATATATATATATAATGACATTTATATAACACATATAAAAATATTTCTATAAATATCAAAAAGGAAAAACAATACACAAAACCTCAATGCATTCGATATAATATACTCATGCAGACTTTGAACTATGAAATGCCAAAATCAATGAAAAGGAACAACAATTAAAGGAGTTTATGGTTTGCATGAACGTTCCATTGATGGAACAAGTTTTCATGCAATCCAAACTTCATTAACCTCAACGCCATGTACGACCCATACAACCTATGTATGGTGTACATAGGCACACCCACAACCCCAACCAATTTCTAAAATGCAAATTCAATTAAGAAAGGGTACGGGTGACCCTTAGGGCGTGTTACAATTGTTGAAACAAAATTCTATCTACAACTAACATTATCATCAAGCAAATAAATGCTAGTCAATGGTCTCATCAACCAATAGTTTTATTGTTCCTTACAATTGTAATTAAAAGTTACTCACCGATTAACTTGCAATAATTAATTAGTGTCAACCTTAAATCTTCATAGTCATAGTCATAGTCATAGAAAAATGAAGAGTGAGAATATAGAGCTATTCATAATATTCAATTGTTAATTGTTAATGGAGAATGAAAGCATGAAAAAATATCTTTAAATTATAGTTAGGAATAAATTGTCATCATTAAAATAATCAAGCAACAATGGAATATGAATAAGAGCATCATATCAAACACATTTGAGAGATTATCAATTCACGTAAATCAATAAAATAATGGATACAAAAATTTGTTTCTGCAAAACTTAAATGAGAAAAACCAACATTCAATGGTTGTATATTGTTTTTATCTCGACAATCTCTGACTAAAATGTGTCCCATGGCTCTTTATGCATCCTCCTTTATTTGACTAGCTATCAACAAAAGGCCCTTTGAGAGTGAAATTACAAGAAGAAATAATGGAAGCTAGGATAATGGGAAAGCCAATAGGCCTGGCCTCTCATTTCTCAATCCCAAGCGTTTCTCTCCTATTTTCATTTTCCATCTTTATTTCATTCGCTTTTTTCCTCTCTTTTATCTCATTTACTTTTACATTTGTGTTGTCTTTAATATTTATATAACCTCATTAATTACTGAGTCTTATACCATTTGTTTGGTATATGATTGTGTGCCTTATGTGTCTATATTTAGTAGGAAAAACAGGTTGAGCGTTGTTGTTAGAGGCTAGAGTCGGTCATCATTCACAATTGCATCCTAGTGGCCAGAGAGATTGACTGGTGTCGAAGGTTGCAACATGTGTACTCTATCATGAATATACAAATCTCACGGGAGTTGCAACCACCATGTGCTTAGTTGATCCCTGCCATGCTATGTCTCTGGGCACACTTTCTAGTATATGCAATGATAAGTCATAAATGTCCTCGCCATAATCATGTTTTATTATGGTTGAAAGATTTCTTAGAATACATGACGGAGTGACTCAGAGAATGGTTGGTGTGACGACAATCGGGTTGCAATCTCATCTATGGGTTACACCTTTGTTAATAGATCGAGTTTGGTTATCGATGCATATGCCATCGAAATCTTGTAGACATGGATGCCATAGTACAATTCGAGTTCAAATAGTATGGATGAAACATTGCAACTCAACTTTGGGGTTACAATTTTATGTGGAGCATGGTTGTGGGGATTGGTAGATGTTTCTAAATTATTTTAATAATAATAATAATAATCTATTTTTAAGGTCACAACCAAATTGGTGTATGAGACCTCTATTGGTGACTTGTAACAACATGGTTTTAGTGTGCTTGGTCTTAGCTTCCAATCATGTAGAGAAAGTAATAGCAATGGTTTTGTAAGCATAGACTTTGCATTGAGATGGAATCCATGAATCTCCAATTGTTGCAAGATGATCTTTCTTGGTGTTGTAACTACCATGCACTTCATGTTCCTTACTTCAATTGTGGTCATTGTTTGACGTATTTCAACTTGAGATGCTTTTTGATGAGCATGTTCACCAGGCTTAGCTACCTCGATGACTACGCTATTTTTGGGGGGGGTAGGATTGGATTATTTTTGGCAATTGTGGATAGTGATTATGACCAATAGTTTTGAGAAATAAATTATGTTTGATTTGTTAGTATTGAGAACCTTTGGATAGTTTTTGGTGATGTATATTAGATGTAGGAGTTTCTCTCTGAAGTCAGAGCTCAAGAAGAGGAGATGAGAGGAGTTGATTATTTTAGCATAGTTGACAATAATAACAGTTCCTTTGTTTTTACTTCCAAATGGTACTTGTCATCATAAAGTTGACGAAAGGATGAATCAACACATAATGGTAGGGGTTTATTAGCCCCTAGTTGTATGTGAAAGAATTTTGGACATTTTCTCATTGTATTAGTCATTTATTACTTAGTGGGATTATGGGTTGTGATGTATTAATGGAAAAATAGGGGTTTTAAATGTAAAAAGGGGTTTTTAATCTAAATGGGAAAAGTGCAATCCTCAAATAAATTTATTATCTGGGAAATATATATTGAGGGGTTTAGTGACTAGTTGATCAATAATATCTTATGTTTTGTATTGGACCCATTCCTCTTTGTAATATGGTTGTGAGTGTATACATGAGTCAAAGGCTAAAGAGAATTCTAGTTCCTTGCGCTCCATGGGAAAGGGATGTACAAGTGGTAACTATGTAGTAGGTTATTCTTAAGTTAATAAAATAGATTTAAAATTTTTATTCAGTTTATTTATGGATTATGTATATGCATTCTGGTTATGATTTAGTTTATTACTATTATGATGAAGTTTTTTTGCTACAATTAGGGTTTTTATAGATTAATAAAGTTGACACAAGGATAAGTTCTAATATGAACTATAACATTGAAAAAATGATTAATGGACGGTGGAAAACCTATTTCGGTCATGAGAAAAATTATAAACCAACAAATTTATGGTTCTAGGAAAAACATAGACTCCTTGTCGAGACTCTCATCACTCTTGTTATCTTATATGGATATTAAGTTTGGGGTTGTAACATTTCTGTAGAATCATGGAGAAGAATCAAGAAAATTCAAAAGTGTTTTATAATTCACAATCTTAAAATTAAAAGAAATATACCCTATCATATCCCCCTCATTGACATTGGTCGTTCACCCATTGAAAGCATGCCTATGAATAGGTACCTTATGAATAAGCATAAAGCAACTAACATGAAAGGCAAGAGGATTCCTAAGATTGCTTTAAACTCTAACCAAATTCACCTACAATTTAAAAGGGGTTAGGATAAATATTCTAAGTCTTATTTAAACCATTGGATAATAGAGGAGGAGGTCACTCTGTGGAATACTGATACCATTAAAAATACTATCTTGTATAAGTTTAAGGAAAAATTGTGGTGCAATAAAGAGATAGATGATACACGGAAATTAAAATACTATAAAGAGGTCATTAACCCCAATATAGAAGATCAAATTTGAGGGTCTTATTCCATTGAAATCTAAATATGTATAGTTAAATAGTTAATGGTCTCAATATTCCATTGAAACAATATTTTCGAAGAATTCCAAACATACCTTTCTTTCACATCCTCTAGAAATGTCGATATCAAGTTTGGGTCTATTTTCATCTACACATACAACATCTAATCGATTTGGATGCATTCATTGAATTTGTTCTAGTGTGCAATCTTTGCTCCATTCCCCATTCAATTTAGTGGGAAGAGGAGTACTTCATGTGTGTAATCTCCTAATTAATTGTCTCCCTGCTTATAACACTTCTTCCCTTTATATATTATACAAATCAAGTCATTGATTCATACAATCCACATGGTTTAGAATGAACTTGCCAATCACATTTGTGCTTGTAAACACCTTTTAATTAAACAACACATATTTAAAACTCTATATGTCCATCTATAGATTTAAAAATAACATTCTCTAGAGTAAACATTTTAAAAAGTTATGACATTCACAACAAATTTATTTATCAACTTGTACTTCAACACCATTTGATTTGTTTTCATCTCCATCTATAATATCAAATGCATGTTATTCATCGTATAATCGTGGTACATATTCATAATATTTCCCATGAAATTCGCATATGAAGAAAGATACTTCATTTAATACATATCCTACAACAATGTAACCCATCCCTCTGGGTGTGTTGTTTTCCTAGCATATTTTTTTATTTTCATATACCTATCAAATAAAAGCATCCACCTTGCAGATACGACACCTACCATTTAAATATCATCAACCAAGTATAATGAAATGGAACTGTAAATCCATGAAACTTGTAGGGAAATATTTCTCCAATACACATAATTTTTGTAATTTCCTTCTTCCATCTCAATATTTCAAATTTATGGATCTCTTTGGAGGCTTGCCACCTAATATATTAAAAATCAATTAGTGTAAACCTTTAGTCACATTTGAAATCCTACATAATGCATATCTCTCATTATTGCACACACACTTCATATCACATACCTCATACATGTTGACAATGGACTTATGGCATTCTTTAGGTCAATGGTAAGATGTGAATCCCCACTAATTGCCAATGATATGGTATTTTATGAAATCATATTATTAGTACTTGTTAGTATAAGTTTAACAAAATAAATCAAAATATTTTAGGCATTAAACATTAACAATAAGAGTTAAAATGATATAATACCCTCATAAAATTATGGAAATTATATGTTTGAAATCCAGTGATGTCCATCAACCGTAAAATATTTATTCAATGATGACCTGCAACTAGTAGAGGTTTGTATTTAATGAATGACATTTTTTGGTTGATCTAGCTCATTGTTTTCATAATCCTTTGGAGTTCTACACTATATGTTTCATTTTCATTATTTGGACACAAGTGTCTTTTATAAAATTTAGTTTGTGAAAAAGCAATATCTCTCCATGAAGATAAGTTGTCATTCTCTTTGCTTGATATATATCGTAATATAAAATATTAAACATTTTTAAAAATGTGCATAGCATCTCATAGATGAAGTATTAATATATCCTTCCAATAAGGAGCTCATAAATATATATTTATTCTTCATAACTTTTGGCATGATCTCATTGGATAATAGATTTGAGGTCTTATTGTCGGCTTCATTATTCCCAATGATTTATATGTTGGCATATCCAA
Organism: Picea engelmannii; assembly: GCA_009831015.1. Taxonomy (NCBI): domain Eukaryota; kingdom Viridiplantae; phylum Streptophyta; class Pinopsida; order Pinales; family Pinaceae; genus Picea; species Picea engelmannii. The sequence goes on from ML797545.1 coordinate 162,312, forward strand.
AGTTTCTATCATCTACGGTGTTTTTGAATTTGCACTACTCATACTGAAATGTTTAGATATCCAAAGTTTATAGTGATCAATAATTTGTTGAGTTTATATTAGTTTGTCGTTTGACTACAAATTTTTGCATAATCTCTATTGCTCAAACTCATAACTATAAACATTATTTTGTATATAATAAAAAAAACCCTTATATGTCATGATCTCATTGGATAATAGATTTGAGGTCATATTGCCAGCTTCGTTATTCCCAATGTTTTGTATGTTGGAATATCCAAAGTTTTTATCATCTACAGTCTTTTTGAATTTGTATTATTCATGTTGAAATGTTTAGATATCCAAAGTTTTGAGCATGGATAGTCAGTTTTTTATTAGTTGACTTCATATTACTTTGTCCTCTGAGTAATTTTTTTTTGCATAGTCTCCATTGTTCGAACTATTGTTATTATTATTATTATTATTATTATTATTATTTATTTTTCTTTATTGTTGTGTACTTAGGGAGGCATTTTCATTATTGCATACGTAAACAGGCCTGCCACACTTCATTCTTTCTTAAATGTTTGCACAACGCGATGCCCTTCAGTGGTTCTGACATCCTTAAGTGTTTACCTAACATGCCTCACAACCTTAAATGTTTACTCAACATGTGTGTTACAATACAATTTCCTCTTATTTTTTGATACAATGTTGTCTGCAGTGAATTTGGGCAATATTTTTCTTCACCGACATTACTGGTTGACTGGTTGATGCTTGTTCGTTGGTTCATTCGATGTTGCTTGTCGTTTTTTTATTCAACTTTGCAAAGTTGAGGTCCTACAGCTGCAATTGGACTTCTTGGTTCTTGTTCACTGGTTTGTTGTTTGTTGCTTGCTCTTGTTTTCTTCAACTTTGCAAGGTTGGGGTCATGCATCCACAGTTTGCAGGGTTTGCAGTTGCACTTCTATCGTTCCTCGTTCACGGGTAAGTTTCAATGCCATGGTTTTGTTGTTATTCCTTGTTTTTTGTTTGCTATTTGCAGCTTGCAAGCAAGAATTTTCAATACTAAGAATCCATGGCTCAAAATGCTCTTGCAGAACATCTTTCTGTGTGACTACTACAACTAGAATATTGTCTTTGTTATTAAACGTAAATGTTCTATACAAAACCCTCCTCTATCACAACCATAGTGACATATAAAGCAAAAAACTCCTCATTTTTCCTGGTCCTAAAAACAATACGTTTAGTGCATTTTTCTCAATGTTCCCCTCATATTTTATGTTCCTGGAAACTATATGTTTGGTGCATTTTTCCCATTTTGTTCCCTTCCAAAACGTCTTGTTCCCCTTTGAGTGTCAATGCTAGACACAAAACCCACATCTATTGTAGCCACAGTGAAATATAAAAAAGAAAATTGAATGTTCTCCTCATATTTTATGTTCCTAGAAACCATGTGTTTGGTGCATTTTTTCCAGGTTGTTCCCTTCCAACCACATATGCCAACTTCCATGTCCTGGATATCGTGCCATAGATATTTTGAAAATAGCAATGCAAAGGGGTTTATAAAATGAATTCAGAGTTGTCACAAGGGGCAAGCATCTTCCAGGGCCTTGTGACAGTGCATACTTTTATTCTCTGAATCAAAAACTTCATCCACCTGTTGGTTTTGTGTTGTCCTTTATGTCTTACAAAGCATCTTCTACCACTAAAACGCTTATAGGATGCACATGTGGAATAGGTTCAAAAATGATATGCCTTGAATACTCGGTCTTTGTGCTGAGCAAATTTATAGTGTTATTTCATTTGCGTTGTCTCTTCTATTTGGTTCATTGTTCATTGTACGTTTGTTTGCTTTTCATATGTTGTAGCGACTAGGAGGATTGAATTTGATAGGAAGAATGTTGAAGGATACATAGCGGAATTAGTATGTAGTTCCACACTTATAGTTTTCTTTTTTTCTTTTTTTTTCTCTGTTTGCATATAAACTGAATATAGCTAAGAAACATCTTGAAAATCACAGCTTAAGAGATGAAGCAAGTAATAGATGTTGAGTCCTATGAAATAGATACATACTCCATTGTACATGACAACATTGATAAGGTATTGCATCACAATGGGATTTTTAGATTGGATGCATTCTTGTATACTGTAGGAGATTGCCTCTTCAATGCATTTCAAGTTCTATTGCATTTATGTTATTCATCGACTGACCTGCGCAATGGATTGATAGATTATTTCTTGGGTTGTTTAAAAAATGGTGACGTTGAGGCATTGGAGTTGTATCAATACAAATTGGCATCTGATTTTCTTTTCCAGTTGCATGGAATACATGATGTCACTACGTATTTTTCAAAGATGTGGTTGTCTGCATCTGCAATTATGCCTGCACATGAGAGGGGAATTTGGGGAGATACATTTTTTATATGGTGGTTGTCCAAGTGGCTGAATATATCAATTGGAATATGGTCATTGACAAGAAAAACAAGATATATACTATTCAACAAAATTGCATCTAGTGATCCATATGGCATCTTGTTCCATGGTGCCAATCCTATCAGTGGTCATTATGAACCACTACTCTATAGAAAATTATCCATATGAAATCTTGGAGGACCTCATATTTACTTGTCCCTCATTTGCAAAGACCTTGAATCACATTGGAAACAAATTATGCATCGTATACACTCCCATGGCTTGCAGATAGAGACAAATGTTGCATCTAGTTGTGGACATAGTATGTTCAATGCAATTTGTTGTTTTGTAGCAACATAGTTCGATGTGAAGTCGTTGTAGATTTACACTGTATAGTCCTTTTGCAATGTAATTATAGGCGGAAACCAACAGGCTTTAAGATGCTTGCATCAACACCTTTCACCATATCTCCTAGAAAATATGTCGACAATTGGAAGTTGGAAACAATACCTTGTAAACATGGCACTGCCATATGAGAAATGAAATGTAGAGGGTGGCAGATTATGTTTGCAATGGCTATCTATCATATTCAGAGTAAATATCCAGGTCTGGTCAGCCCTATCGGATGGTAGTGCCCATTCCTGTTGTATTGATTCAAACTACGATGGAACAATTGACATCATCTCTTTGAAAACAGATACGTTGCATATCCATTATCAACCTTTGATGAGAATTACTACTAGTTCAGGGTCCACTATCCATGCCACCCAAACCACATCGAATATGCATACGCATCGCATGTTATTTAATGAGAATGAAACTCATCCCAGTTGTGATGAGGCCATATAGAGATTAAACAAAAAACGTAGACTAACTTATCACAACTTGAAAAAGGTCATACGTGAGAGAAAAAAATACATTGGTAGTACAGGAAATACTACCAGTTCAGGGTCCAGTGTCAATGCCACCCAAACCGCATCGAATCTGCATAAGCGTCGCATGTTATTTAATCAGAATGAAACTCATCCCAGTTGTCATGAGGTCATCCAGAACTTGAAAAAAAAACGTAGACTAACTTATCACAACTTGAAAAAGGTCACAAGTGAGAGAAAAAAATACATTGGTGGTATAAGAAATACTACCAGTTCAGGATCCAATCTCAATGCCACCCAAACCACATCGAATATGCACAAGTGTTGCATTCTATTTAATCAGAATGAAACTCATCCCAATTGTCATGAGGTCATCCAGACCTTGAACAAAAAATGTAGACTAACTTATCACAACTTGAAAAAGGTCATACGTGAGAGAAACAAATACATTGATATGCTTCCTTCTAGACAGAAACTGACATATCACAACCTAAAAAAAATTGTTCATGCACAACACAATCGCATTTTTGCATTTTCTATTGAGCACAAACATCACATGTCAAATGACAAAGAACATAACAATTTGCATCATCGAGACAGTGAGGATGAAATGCTCATAAGAAATGTCGATTCCACCTCCAACATGGCTTGTCAACAAGTGAAACTAGTTTCCAGTGGCAAGCAAAAGTTAACCTACCACATCTTGAAAAAACAGATACATGAGAGAAACAGGTACGACCACATATCCCACAATGGTCATGGTACTGGCCAAGAGGAATAAAACACATTTAGTGGGCTAGAGCCAACACCATGCACTATTACCAATCAAAACCAACAAACACTTTCTACGCATACTTCCCTACGGAAGAAAGATGCAAAACAGATATATATGAAACAAATTAAAGACACTCCTTCCATTGCATGTGCAATTTTCAATCAATTGACTTTCGCAAAAAACACTAAGTCTTTTACCCCTTATTTGGAAGAAGAATACCTTGTCTTGACACTAAATGATAAAACATTTTCCAGTGGAAATATTTGTCTTCCATGCAAACAATCACTTGAAAATGGAAAACTGCCACACTTTGCAACGCTTGACCAAATAAGATGTAATACACCACTACCAGATGTAAGTTCACTTACGGTACTTGAAGAGAGACTTGTGTCTCTGGGAATTTCATTTGCACAAATCAGACCCTGGGCTATAAAAAACCCCAAATGGGCTTAACATGATCAATTATTAATGTGCATGTCCAACTAGATGTTGTGCAAAAATCCTTGCCACAATTCATTAGCGATGCAATGAAAATTTATGTAGCTCTCAAAAGACGCTTTCAATACAAGAATGCATACCAGATAGGTAAAGTGTGTGTGCATGTTGTCATGAAAGAATTAAAATAATTATGTTCCAGGGCCCTGTACAAAGCACATAACATTTGTATAAATGAGAACTGGAACAATGTTCTTTGAGAAGGAGATGACTTCTCTGCACATACTCTCGAGACTGCTAGTGAATCTGATACAAGTGATGAATCGAAGAATGAAACACCTGTTGAAATATTGATACATGGATTCACTGACTCACAACGCATTTGTGACTTGCAAGACAAGATTTTCGAAATTCCACCTGCTGAGGGGCAACGTCCACTTGGAATATTCAAGGACAAATTTGTTGAGGAAATGAACTTCCCAACACTGTTCTATGGAGATCCACGTCCTAGTTGTTAGAAAATAAAGGATGTGCTCATTTAACCATAGACAATATAACAATATTGTCACCCAACCTAAGACAGAAGCCACCCGTGAGCACCTTAACCTTGACAGAGAATGATTCCAAAAGAAAACCAATAGAAAATCAAGGCTAATGCACCAAGCAAGACTGATCAGAAATTCCAACCATAACCAAGAACAAGTTCGAGCCTAAACTGAGAATACAAATTGTAGTAGCTGCAGCTACAACTACTACCCAGACTTGTGCACTTACCCAGTTTCTACAATGCGCATTTCTTCTTGGTTGAAATTTCGAGCTATATATACAAAATGAGGTCTAGCTACTTGTATTTATACTATTTTTCCTGAACTGTCTGGGCCGAATTCTCATTCTATAGGCTAAATACTTAATATTAAATATTTCCTTGAGCCGACTTTTCTTCTAGGGTTATGTTCAATGCTTTAGGGTTTCTTCTTGCTTCTCGAAATATTATATTATTGTCAAGGTTACACGTGGAGGTAAATATCTCCCGCAACTACCATAATATCAACACTCCCTCCTAGCTAGGGAGGTATTGAAGGAAATGACCTGACATAAACCCGAAGCTCTCGAATCAAGGTATGCTCTGACTTTAGCTCAATTGGTAGAGCGTAGGACTGTAGTGGGAGGAAATACCTTATTGTCATCCTTAGGTCATTGGTTCGAATCCGGCAAGTCGGAAACATTAATTTTGTATATTCTCCACATTTTTGTAGTTGGATTTCATTATAAATGGACTCAAAGCGGTGAAAGGGCATACAATTACAAACTCACAAATACATTATAAACGTGTACCAAACTTTGAACATAACTAACTACATTCAGTGGAATTTTAATTTATTAGAGTTTTATTATGATCTCAGTTGGAATTTTGTTTCATTTTAGGTTGGTTTATATATGTCGAAAATAAATTGATTAAAGTTTTGTATTCATCAAAAGTGTGAAAGTGTGAATTTTTGAGTCATCAAGTGGTGAAGAAAAGTTTTATATGGGTTTAATTAACTTTTATATCTATAAAAGTGGAAAACAACATAGGATCATTATGATTACTTCTTTTTTAGCCAAATTATATAGGATTATTTTAATAAAAAAGATGAATATATGTCTAGAGAGTGATAGAAAAAGGTTAAGGTTGGATTGTTTTTAGAAGCCATCACTCAATTTGAACTACTTAGCGACTTAGAATAATCACTGAGAAATGTTGAAATAATAAAAAAAATCTCATGTATTGCTTCATTGACTTTACAAAAGCTTTTGATATGGTGCCCAAAAATAACCTTTGAAATATATTAAAAGACTTAGAGGTTCTTTTTGAGCTAATCATTGCTATAATAAGGTTGCATCAGATGGTTATTAATAAGTTTAGAAACACTAAAGATTGGTTGAAATATATTAATTGTAATATAGGATTTAAGCAGAGGTTGTCCCCTATCCCCTACACTTTTTTACATTTACAATGACAAGTTAAAAGAATGTTTGGAAGAAGCAGGTTGTGCAAGCACTACTCTGGTTGGGATAGTCATCACTCTGCTTCTTTACATTGATGATATTATGGTGACATGCCCCTCTAATCTCGATAAGTGATAAATGATTCTCAAGGATTTTGTTCTAGCATAGGTATGCCAATGAACACTAACAAAATAAAGGTTATGATAATCAAATCCAAAAAGATCATTTACACTAATTTTGCGTATGACAATAACAACTTATAGGAAACTAAATCATACAAATATTCCAGAATCTACCTTCACTGCATGCTTAACTGGAACTATTAACTCCTAGTTGCATATGAATGCATTCTTAACATTTTCTCATTGTATTGGTCATTTATTACTTAATGGGATTATGGGTTGTGATGTAATGTCAAAATAGGGGTTTTAGATGTAAAAGGAGGTTTTTAATGTAAATGGAGAAAGTGGAATTGTGGAATGCATTAATTATCCACCTCCATTGGGCACTATATATATTGAGGGGTTTAATGAGTGGTTGAACATGGGTGTCTTACATATTGTATTTGATACATTTGTCATTGTAGTGGGGTTATGGGTATAAAAGGGAGTCAAACATTGAAGAGAGTTTTGATCTCTTGTCTACCACGGGTAAGGGAGGCACAAGCGCTAAGTGATGTAGTAGGTTATTCTTAAGATAATAAAATAGACTTGAACATTCCTTGTGTTTATTTATGGTTTATATAGTTGCATTGTTATTGTGACATAGTTTATTACTATTATTTAGAATTTTATTTGTTTCGTTTAGGGTTTTTGTAGCTTAATAAAGTTGGCTTAGGGGTATTGTCAACATTTTTCACCATCCGGGAATATGATCTATGGTATTATCTCCATGGACAAGTGGTAATAACATCATGGGGATGAGATCACCTCAATAACCTGGAGTCAAGCAATCTTTTTTCCTCTATAGGAATGGTCTGGAACATTTCCATGACCAATGATTGGTTTCTTCGCTTCATAGTCTAGTTATGTTTTCTTATGTTGAAGAATGAGGTAATATTTTAGATCTTATTTAGAAATCAAAGATATGATGATAGTTGTGGTCCCCTTCAAGCATGGTTCTAATTGAATTTACTTCTATTATTTTCTAGACATCATTGATTACTAGTAATGATCCATAAATGAGGGACTTATAGCCCACTTGTTGTGCACTCACTTCACCAACATGTATAATTTTCTAGTTTGTGTTTCTCTAACTTATGCATAGATATTTGTTCTTTGAGTGGCTACGAGGCCTTTGTTCTTGGTTCAATTTTGAGTGCAACTTCTCTTGAAGGTTAGAGGTATGCATTCTCTCTAGTGTAACCTACACACATCAATCAACTAATAACACATGGATGGTAATCAGGCTAATAAAACCGAAGACTCTACAATTTTTTTCTCATTGAGAAATTTGTCTTCGACATTACTACTTTGCATGTAGATATCCAATTGAATTAGGTCTCTCAAGGTTCTAGAGAATGAGACACCGTCATAGTTCAATGTGTGTGTTCAGTTATGATTGTAATACTCTATTTATGTACCAATGCAAATACAAGAAGAAGCAATTATAAGTGGTT
>ML797546.1:0-11423 GCA_009831015.1 Picea engelmannii
TGTTTTTATTTTTGTTCCTATGCTCATAGTTTTATTTAGTTTTTGTTTAATTCTTGTTAATAGCTTTGTTGTTTTCTTTCTAACCTTTTACCATACAGCTGTCATGACTAGCAGAGCCCAACTAGGCATGTAAGCACTCACTTATTGCTCACACAGCGACGAAAAGAGTGCAAACAGGGAGTCAACGCTCTGTTGATTTCTTGGGTCTCAGGGATTCGTGGGATAAGAGCATGAGAGCTCAACCCTTTGACTTGCGAAGTCACGAGTAGAAAGAACGCAAGAGGGAAAATAAATATCGCTTCTCGGGGGTTCGTGAAGGGAAGGTGCCAAGATTCGATGCTACAGCTTGTGAAGTGGTGAGTTGCGAGAAGAAATAGCGCTAAGCTTAAAAGGTCAACCTTCATTGACTTTCAAGTCTCAGAGGATCACACAAGGAAGGAACGAGAGTTCAGCCTTTGAACTCACGAAGCGGTGAGTAATGAGAGGAGCTAGCATTAAGCTTAACCGGTGGTCACGTGAGGAAGGCACTGACAGAGGAAGAGTCAGGAGTTTCAACTCGTGAGATTGCGAGTTGTGACAAGTACCTTTTGGGGTTAGGCCTTGGTCATAGCATTATGGTCACTCGGAGAGGGTGGAGCTCTCGCCTAGTGTTGCTCGCATAGGGAAGCTTCCGAAAGGACCTATGGATTGATTGGAAGAAGATTCCAGGTAGGAATCAAAAGAAGCCATTTCAACTCCTAAAAGAAACTAATCAATCCTTAAGATTGGGAGGTTGCACAGAGACTTTTCTGAGGTAGGGGTGGCGTCTGCAGCCTGTGCTAAGCCCCGTAGGGTTTCAGGGATTCTTTCCCTCAAGAAAAGGTGAAAAATCTACTACACCGCAGCGGGTTTGTGACAAATTGGTATCAGAGCATGGTTACAACACTTGGCCTGCTTGGGCTCATGAACGGGTTCCGCAGAAGCTCCGTTCAGAACACTCCTAAAAAGGGTAACCCCCTGTCTTAACCTTCCTAATCAAAAGATGAATTTAAGAATGAAAAACCCCTATTGTGTGTGTGTACATGTAAAAATATGAATTATGTACTGGTTATAAATGAATATAAATATTGACTAACAACAAGTGTTTTTCCTTTTACACCCAAGCGGAAGATCAACCGCAGGAAATTATCAACGCATAGTATGGTGACTCACCAAGAAGTGGGAGAAGGCTCCCATAATAGAGATGAAGAGTCTGATGAAAGGAGGGCAGCAGGGACCCCTCCAAGTCTAGCCAAGACTATGAGGATCCTCATGGTCAAATTACAAAGCTGTAAGGACGACAATGAAAGGATGATGAAAGAACAAGAAAAACAAATAGAAATTAATGTAGTTTTACTATAGAGTTTATCTGATCTACAAAGACAAATGCAGCATGAACCTGAAACTCAGAAACATCGTCATATCAGTGGTCACACTGAGAGGAGTACCTTGAAAAAGGTCCACCCTAGAGGTAAAGGACAAGCGTCGGATGATTCCTGTGAGAAGGAAGCTGGCAATTTGGAGGGCTCTTCTAGTAGCATAACTAGTTCATATTCCCGAAAGAAACAGAAGAAGCAAAATCCTTCCAAAGGTCAAAAATTTGAAGAATTCAGAAAATCCAAACCACCCTCCTTCGACGGTGAAATAAAGAAGGGAAATGAAGAAGAGGCATGGTTGCTTGGACTAAAGAAGTATTTCAGAGTCCATGACTTTTCAGAAAATATGAAGGCTCGAGTGGCCACCTTCAACTTGAACGAAAAGGCTTTGATTTGGTGGGAATACCTTAAGAATGTGAAAGGGGTTCGCGAAGAGGACTTGTCTTGGGAATGTTTTGAGAAATACTTTTGAAAGAAGTATTTGTCGGAAAAATATTTTGACGAAAAGACTAAAGAGTTTTATGAACTCAAATTGGGACAACTCACTATAGAAGAATATGTCAACAAATTCCTCGATTTGTTAAGGTGTGTACCCTATATCAAGGCGGAAAAGGCAAAGGTACAACGCTTCATCAGTGGACTACCTAAGGATTATAGGAATAGAATTGAATTTGATGAGCCAAAGACTCTAGAAGACACTATTCGAAAGGCAACTTATTGTCATGAAGAGTTTGGGCATCGAGCAGAACCTCGCGAAGGATGGAAACAGAAGAATAGTTCAAGATTTCAGAAAAGGGGAATTAAATCCTTAGGATTTAAGAACTACAAGAAGAACCCAAGAATGAGCTTCCCAGCCTAGAGTATGCACCAGCAGAATATTCCCTCCTTGAGCGGAAATAAGACTTCTGGACCCATATCAGTGAAGACTGATAACCCAAAGAGAGAATCTTTGAAATGTTGGGGTTGCAGGGAAGAACATCTATTGAGAGACTATCCACACCGAAAATAGAATAGTCAGAGGATTTATACCATCCAAGAAGCTACTACTGTCAATGATGTGGCCAGGAGTGTGCCACAAATTTATGCCTCCTTGGATAATAACCAAGCTAGCCACCAAGCTTCAGTAGTGGAAATAGAAGGTATGATTTCCAACCATCTAGTGTCTGTTTTAATTGAACCTGGTTCAAATTTGAGTTATATAGCCCCTAAAGCTGTTGATAAGTCTAAACTACAGCCACAAAAATATACCAAGCCATGGTTGGTACAGTTATCCACTGACACCAAAAGAAGGGTAGCAGAGGTTATACCATCCTGCCAATTAATGTTGGCTAAATCCCCCACCCAAGCAACCCTTAACATATTACTCCTGGGATCATATGATCTGTTGATTGGTATGGATTGGTTAGCTACCCATAAAGCTAGATTGGACTATTACCATAAGACCTTAGAATGTATAAGTAAAGAAGGGAAAACGATAACCCTTCAAGGGACCCAAAAACCTGTCTCGGTGAGACAAATATCAGTTCTGCAAATGAGAAAGTATTGGCGAAAGGGATGTCCCCTATATGCAATACAGGTGTTGAAAACAATTGAAGGTGACAAACCAAGCCCTGATGATCACCCTATCCTGAGAGAATGCATATATGTGTTTCCGGAAGAGGTATCGGGTTTACCTCCAAGAAGATACATAGACTTCTCAATAGAACTTGCACCGGGAGTGGTGTCGGTGTCTAGGACACCCTACCGGATGAGCACACCCGATTTAGTTGAAATCAAGTTGCAATTAAAAGAAATGATGGATAAGGGCTATATTCGGCCTAGCATGTCTCCATGGGGAGCACCAATCATGTTCATTTAAAAGAAGGATGGTACCCTTAGACTGTTGTTTCAGGATTAATCCGTAAGTGCGGACACGAACCGATCTCCCTAGATCCACCTGGATCTAGAACAAAACATGACAGAATAATACACTTTCCCTAGATCTAGCCTATTGAATGAACTAAGATATAAGGATTATGGACATACCTTATGAACGCTTTCCTTAGGTCTCTGTTGTTCCAAGATTTTGCTCCAATGCTCTTGCACCATTCAGATCACAACAATACAAACCAATCGAAGTAAAGGCAGATTAATATATTCAATAGCTAGTCTATACATATGATCAAGGAGTTATGTAATAAAGTGACATCATCTTTATGGGAAAGGGACATATTACTGTATTTAATTAATTGAAAGTGAAACTTACAACCTGAGCCTTGATGTCGTAGGTCTCCTTTCGATGGCTCCTAGCTCTAACACACACACTTGCTCATGCATGTAGAAAATCAACTACTTTTGATGACCTTGTTGTCGACTCTAGCTGCTGTAGCATCAGTCCTTCATACAGGCTTTCAATAATCCTCCAATCAATCTCTTGCTAGCTTGATTCTAACCTTTTCATGAGCAATCTCCTCAATATATAGGAGAAGATAATTTAGTTACTTGGATAGGAAATGATCCCAAGATATCCGGAATACCAACACTTAGATAACCATTCGTTAGCCAACTCATTCTTCTCGGAGATTATCTTCTAGAAGGCTCGAGAACTTCATCTTTTTTCTCTTTAAGAAGATGTTCGCACCCTGGCAGTTATTATAGTGCGAACCCTTCACACCCTAGCTTAATGCAGCCTGCGAGAATCAGGCATTCTCGCAGGCAAGTATATAGGTAGCCTGCGAACTTCTTGAAAAATATAGTTTCTGGAAGCAGACAAGTGCAACTTTTCTCAGGAAAGTATTCTTAGTGAAGAGCTTGATTTTCCATCATCATAACATCATCATAACATTATCACGATGACCAAAATTGTGGATAACAGAATGCCCCCCAAAGTCTGAGAGTGAAATCAGTGACAGTCAATAGACTTTGTAAGCTGCATGTGTGTGTCAAGAACCAAGAGCGTATCTAATCGGAAACCTGCAAACATCCAAGCATCAGAAGAATATCATATATATCCCTTCCGAGGTAGGCATTCCCATGCTCAGATCATAGATTGATAACATCATAAACAAAGGTCATGGCCACCAATCATACACTGTGGATCCATGCAGTCATAACATAGCATAGCCACCTGAATACACTGTGGATCTATGCGACAAATTTTCAATCAAGATGACATAGCCACGAAACATACACAGTGGATCTATGTGTCATAAATCATACATAATCCATCGCAACCTGGATCACTTAAGACAATATCCAGGGTCTTCAACCTCATCGCCCAAAGTATGAATCTAACCATGTGATTACATGTGTCGAAGTCAAACATGGTAGAAACCACTTGATTACCAGTCATTGATGTAACCGTTAACAAGTGCGAGGGAAATCACCATTGATGTCAATGAATCCCAAGGTACTAAAGTACAATCTATCGAATGTTAATAAATGAGTTGATGTTGAACAATCGACAAAATCTTTCGATCAGGAGTCAATGATGTAAACCCACTGTCGAAAGAGAGGAAACTTGCCATTGAGGCATGCAAGCTCCAAGGTATAGAATGATTTCTAAGTCTTGATTCCGGATAATGTGCTGATGTCGACGGAACAAGACTCATCACAAGAGGGCCTTGATGTATCCCCCATCAATGACACGAAAAGAGGAATAGAGTTTGAAAGTGAAACAAAGCATGTAGCAATTGGACTTTGGACACAGGGAAGGCCGACACGAAGAGAATGGATAACTGCAGATGGCCGACTCAAATAGAGGTTTCAGATGGACTTCTCTTGAACATATGAACGACATGACCAATGATTTGACAGCATTGAATCTAAGACGACACATGGAAAGACCTTGATATCAAATCGAATGAGAGACGAATGGATTACCCAAACCAGCTTCAGATGACGAATAGGGGGTGTCATGTTCAAGAGCGACACTTACTGGCAATTAACACAAAGATGAAACATATCCCTTTCCCAAATTTTCCCCCACCATTTCTGGCAAGTACCTCTTTATTTTTACGCAAGCTTGAAGAGGATCACATATGCTTGTTGATATAAGCTCATCCTTCGGACGAGTCCCTCGGAGTACTTTTAACGAACCCTAGGAAGGAGTGGTTCGGTCCCATTACGGGTCTATCAATGTTTGTTTAACGAGTCCAGAGATAGTAAACTCGAAGGTTTTTCAAGATTATAGAGTTTGGAAAAACACTTAAAAGAGAACTCTCTCGGTTCCTTTTTCGTACAGTATTCCAATGAGACCGAAAAAGGGTTAAACTATTGCTCGAAGGATGCATACTTCAAATACTTTATCGAGCGTGAAAATAGCAAGGTCGCTCTGCGATCTTTTCCTGTTTAGAGAGTCTGAAAAGAGCTTAAAGATAACTCCAGGGGGGTTCCTTTTTCGTGTAACCACAGCGAGCCCGGAAAAGAGATAAAACGACGCTCGGTCACGTTCTTATGTTTTTTACAAGTGCAAGAACGGACAAAAGGCGCTCGAGGTTTCATGTCAAAACCATAAAAAACAAACAAAATCACACCACACCGTAAAATTTTTTTCCATAATCATCCATATTCGTTACCTGCAAGTCATTTTACTCATTTTCATATTAGTAATTAGGGTTAAATAATGAAAAAACATAAAAAACCTACTTTTGACATAGTAAAAAGTAAATAAAATGAATCCATAACACATTTTACCATATCATTTTACTCTTTTGCCATTTGAGTTCAAAAAACCTCCATTTTACCTTCTACCTTCATCGTTGATTTTCGGGAGCTTTGGGAAATCATTCCACGAGCCGTCTGGATCATATTGGTAAGTTCTCCATTCTCTAGCTTTTCATGGTTCAAATTTGTGATTCTATTGGTTAAAAGTCAAGTTTTAAGTCCATTTTTCAAACCCTATGCGTGTAGAGGAATTCTCACAGGCTGCCCATACGGGGCCTGCGAGAATGCCTCATTCTCGCAGGTGGGCCTAAGGCAGCCTGCGAGAAGTTTGCACTACGTTCCATAGGCCACCTGCGAACAGCGCAAAGTTTAAAAATTTATGCAACGTTTATCCAAAAGAATGAATTTTTCCCTGTTTAAGATTATTAACAATCTTCATATGTTTTCCATGCAGGTTAATAGCCATCATCATGGTGCTTGAATGGAGAGAACGGGAACACGAGGAAGATAATACAAATGCCTAAAATCACCCTCCAACCATTTCTGCCTTAAGAAATTGCGGTCTCCTGAAATATTTCCGCATCCCGGGCATGAGAGCCCAAGTTCGATTGCTAGAGTACTTGATCCGAATGTGGGATCCGGATCAACAAGTCTTCATCGTGGGAGCTCATACCTTGACTATAGACATCGAGGACATCTATTTCTTGACTGGTTTATCCAGGCGAGGGTCCTATGTCAGTTTGACCGGTAGCAGAAGGGGTGGTTTGAAAATGAGTGAGTACTACGCCCAGTATTGTGTGCCTGAAGCTGAACGACAGAAAGGAAAAGTGGCAATTTGGGGAGTGAATGACAAAACTCTCCATACCATTCTCTTCACTATTGCTCGGATGGCAGGAAGTGATGCTCCACATATGGCTCTGCAAAGCTATTTTCATTATGCCATCGAGTGTACTGAGCCCCGGGTATTCAACTGGGATGACGCAGTTTTACGCAGTCTTAAGAAACAACTGACCAAGTGCAGGCGTGGAGATCTAAAACAGTTTGGATATGGATCTCTGTTAGTGTCCTTCTTCTGTGAGAGGTTCCCTATGTTTAGACTTCAGGCTGAGTGGCACTTTTCGGGTCCCAGGGATCCAAGGATGTTACGATGGTGTCGACTCATGGCTAGACATGTGGCAGGACCAATCGTCAAGTATGACGATATGTTCTTCGACTGGCTTCAAGGCCAGATGCTGATGGTAGAAGATTATGCATATGCTGGCTTAGATTTCCATGGTGATCTTGACCTTGTACTGCCTGAGGATGCACAGTGGGGAGACCTCGGTAAGAAGTACACCAATTTTTATCTTTTAAATGTTTTTGTATTTTTAACATATTTAAATGTTTTTGTTTTTATATATTCATCCAAAGACTAACAAAAAATATTTGTTGATAACACAGACGTTGGACCATATCGTCCCACTGGAAGTTCTCCCATCCAACGACGAGGAGAGGCAGCAGTAGCAGTTCCATAGTATGCCGAGGACTATCTGACAGTGGAGCAGAATTTAGAGGGTTTGATGGCAGATGTTCCAGATATGGCTCTAGAAGATATTCCAAGACGCGATCAGCGTCACACTGTGGGAGTCTCTGCATCTATGGGTCGACTGCTCCGCAGAGTTGCTAGGACATTAGTGTGTTATCGTGAACGTCATCCATGACGTCCTTATGTAGAAGCCATGAGCTTCAATTTTTTGACATTTTGGTCTTCGGATGAACATTTTGTAAAAACAAACTTTGATCGTTATTATATATACACGGCTTCTACCGGCTTACTTTACATTGTGTACAATTTAATGTGTTTAATTTATAAATGATTTAAGTGCCTATCCAATACATAATTAGCTAAAGCATCTGTCAATGTATTAAGATATCTAGGAATGTGTTGATATTCAATGCGATCAAAGTGTCGTTCCAAGAGGCGAATCCACAAATATACCCTTAATAAAGTAGGACTTCGAATAGAATATACATTACTGAGCTGTAGTACTACAAGCTGCGAGTCAAGTCGCACAACCAACTGACGAATTCCAAGAGAGATAGCATCAACCAATAGTTCAACAATGGTGCTATACTTTGCGATATTGTTGGTTGCTCAGCCAAGACATATACCTCGTAGAGATATGAGTTCGTTTGTCGGGGCATAGATTGCCCATGCAGCGGAAGCTAGGTTCCGAGTACTACGACTAGCTCCATCAACGAAGCCAATATAAGGAGGCGAATACTCCGACATCTGACAATCAAACACAACGTCATGTAAGGGCCGAGACCAGATAACGTCAAAAGTAAAACTAAAGTAACACACACACGCAGTATGATACATAGAATACAAATACGCATGCACAAATAACTTATGCATAGTAATTCTTTAAGTACAACCCATTCCTGGGTTCACTCAAAGGTACACCATCATAATCAACTAGTTCATACGCTCCTTTTTCCAACACTTTGTTGACAATGTAGGGACCACGCCACATAGGTTCAAATTTCCTGGCTCCTAGGACATCTTTATCCTGTTCATACAAAATAACAAGATCACCTTCAGAGAACACACGAGGCTTGACATGCTTGTCATATTGTGCCTTAACGCGCTTCTTTTGGGCTTCTATTACTAAAGTGGCATCACGTCGGGTCTCGTCTAATTGCATCAAATACAACAGACGTTCCTCTTCGGCAGAAGTATTGGGTAAGAGCTCTACAGCTAGCTTCAAAGAAGGTATTTCACATTCTATTGGTAGAATGGCTTCCATGCCATAAACTAATCGAAAGGGTGTAAATCCCGTAGCGGATTTGACAGATGTCTGATATGCCCACAATGCCAAAAACAACATCGTGTGCCAGTTGGTTTTATGTATTCCTATCATCCGTCAAATCATAGTTATGAGAACCTTATTGATGGCTTCGACCTGGCCATTAGCCTGTGGATAATAGGGTGTTGAGCTATCATGACGAAGGCCCAACTTCTCTGTAAGTTCTGACATCATATAATTCCTAAAATGACTACCGTGATCGGTAACGATAGCCTAAGGGACACCAAAATGAGTGATGACATGGTTTAAAAGAAATAACACTGCAGTCTTCCTAGTATTATCGAATGTCGGCATTGCCTCGGCCCACTTTGTAAAATAATCAACAGCTACAATAATATAGCCATGCCCCCTGGTCGAGTGAGGGTGACATGTCATGAAATCAATGCCCCATTTAGCAAAAGGACCTACTGAGACTACAGGGTGAAGGGGAGCGGGATGTGACTAAATCTTCTGTTGATAGGTCTGGTAGGCATGACACTTCTGAACAACAGTGATGCAGTCATTGAACAAAAAAGGCCAAAAGTATCCTGCACGTAAGATCCTCTAGGCAGTAGCATGCCCAGACATATGACCACCACATGCTCCTGAATGGCAGTCATTCAAAGCTTTCTCAGCTTCGTCAAAAGTCAAACAACGCCGAAAGACAGAGTCAATGCCTCGACGGTAAAGAGTATCACCGAGGATAATGTACTGGCGAGCCTGATAACGTATACGACGTCATTCATTACTAGACAAGGAAGGCCAGAAAGTTTGAGTTTGGAGATAGATAATGATATCTCTGTACCAAATGTCATCAGTAATGATAAGGAAAAGTGATTCGTCAGGTAACGAATCAACTGCTACATTTTCCGTGGCAGAGTGGGGGAAATCACAAATTAACTCAGCAAAAACCAAGGATTTCTTCGACGTGGCGCGATCGAATTCCAAGTCTAACTCCTGGAGAATGACAATCCACTTGGAGTACTTTCCCCCCAGTAATTTACGTGTCAATATATGTTTCATGGGGTTACAATGCGAAATCACTGTAGTTTTTCTGGAGAGAATATAATGACGAAAACGTTGAACTGCTTGAACAGCAGCCAAAGCCAGTTTCTCAACATGTTGGTACTTGACTTCCGTTGATGATAGACTTCTACTCAAGTAATAGATAACATGTTCATCATGGTTATCATCCTCTTGAACAAGGACCATGTCGATAGTATACTCGGAAGCAGCCAGGTAAAGAAAGTAATCCCGACTATAATCAGGAGGGAAAAGAAGAGGAGCTTTTGTGAGGGACAACATTAAAGCTTCGAAAGCATTGTTGGCAACTTTATCCCAAACAAATTCAGAACCTTTTTTTAAAAGACGTGTGAAACCACGAGTAATCTCGGCGTAATTTGGGATGAAACGACGAAGAAAGTTTGCTTTCCCCTACAAAATTTGTAACTAGCACAGTGAAGAAGGAGGAGGAAGATTGAGAATCGCCTCAACCTTAACAGGATCTACCCAGATCCCCTGACGTGAAACAATGAACCCGAGAAGGCGGCCAGACTCTACGCAAAAAATGCATTTATGAGGGTTTAGACGAATGTGATAGAACCGACAATGGACGAAAATTGCTCAGAGATGATTAGGGTGATCGACTCGGCGTAAAGAATGAGCTGGAAAATCGTCCAAATAAGGCTGAACGATATGCTTTATATTGTGAAACGCATAAGACATAGCACATTGAAACGTTGCACCTGCGTTCTTCAGACCGAAGGGAAGTTTTCTGTAGGCGAAAGTACCCCAAGGACAAATAAAAGCGGTTTTATGTTGGTCCTCAGGAGCGATGTTAATCTGGTTATAGCTGGAAAATCCATCCATGCGGGAAAAGATTTCACTACCAGCACAGTCATCTACGATCTGGTCGACAAACAGGGTCGAAAAGTTGTCCTTCGGACAAGCTTTGTTAATATCTCGATAATCGACGTAAACTTGTATACTACCACCTTTCTTATCAATCGGTACAGGGTTGGACACCCATTCTGTCAAAGCCACGGGGTAAATAAAACCGGCTTTAAGAATCTTTTCAACTTCGAGTTTAATGGCTGCCGCTTTGCGTGGATGGACAGGATGGAGGTGCTGCCGTACTGGTTTAGCTCCAGGGTACGTTTTTATCTCATGCACGACGATAGACGGGTCGATACCTGATATCTCTTCGTAACTCCAGGCAAAGATATCACATAATTCTTTGAACAAGGCAGTATAGGTGTTGTGGGGTATTCTACCCTACGGACTAATAAGCTAGGGCTCTAAACTTATACGCAGAAAATGACCCTCAAGACTTAACTTTTGACCTTCTACCCAAATCTGAAACCCCTTTCTTCACATGCATACAAGAGAAGAATAAACCAACCTTTTTCCGGACAGCTGAAGTAGATCCTCCGTTGCGTTTCTTGTCCTTTTGCTGCTGCTGCTCCTTCCACAAAGCTTCCTGCAATCAAACAATACTATGCATGCATGCTACTGATCTATTATAGGGTTAGAGATAAAAACATAAATCAAATATCAT
>ML797546.1:20758-72252 GCA_009831015.1 Picea engelmannii
AAACCCTAGCTCCTTCTAGCCTATAAAAGAAGGGGTAGGGGTACCATTTGGAAGAGGAAAAAATATAGCAAAGAAACTCTGCCCATTTACGTATTCCATTGTCCCAACCCTTTAGCCTTTCCTCATGCCAAAGGAGATTTAACACAAAGCAGTTGAAGGACATAAGAAGAGGAGCCCAGGATCAAGTTCAAGGAGCGGTGGTCGGTCTCAGCTTTTGTAAGTTAACTCACTTTACGTAATAAAAAGAATGCTTTTCCCGTCCCAATTCATGAGCTGTCTATGATTTGATTAGTTTATGTTCGATTTCTAACCCTTGAGTATAGAAGTAGCATGCATGCATAGTTGTTGTTTGTCTTGAGTGCAGGTCATCTTTGGAAGGAGCAGCACAAACAAGTAATCAAGTACAACGGAGGATCTACATCAAACATCGATAATAAGGTAGGTGATCCTTTCCATGCATTTACTGAGGAAAAGGGATTTAAATCTAGGGATGTAGGTAGAAGGTAGTTTCTATTAGGTCAAATCTGCATGCAGCCTATACAAGGTCATCCCGCATGCACACTCCCTGTACAAGGTCAGCCTGCATGTACACGCCCTCTGTCTCTGTTCAGCACGCGTTTGCACGCGTGCTGTTTAAGTGATAGTCGCATGCTTGTACAGGCTACTTTTTGTTCGGGGTGGGGCAGTCATCCCCTCCTTTGATAAGAAGTATCCCTCTCAGGTGTTTGAATCTAGGTTTGAACATTCATTAGCTTAGGATTCATCTTACCCTTAGCCTACTTTTTCTCAGTTAATAGTTGACAGAAAAAAAAAAAAAAAAATAAATAAATAAAATGAAAAAAAAATTATGGTTTTTAGACAAGCGTGAGAGTCATTGTTTTTACAATTTCCATTGTGTGATTCTTTAATCGGATTCTTTGCGATCTGTGCTTTAAGACATAATTGTTTTTCTTGTTTTTTTGCTTGTCGGTATTTTCCCTTTCTTGCTTTACTAGCACTTAAATAAAAAAAGAAATCTCTTTTCATTTTCTTCTTTGGTTGAAGAGTGTGTTTCCGCATCATTAGCCAGGGAAAAGTCTTTTATTTCATAATTTTTTGCAGTTCACTTAGATCATAATTAGCTCATAGTCGAGTGAAATTTCTTTGAGTTTTCTATCCAAAATCTTAGAAAAATTAAAAATCTTTCTTTGTGAAAAGTTGTTGAAATTTTGCATTCAGTAAAAGTTTTTTTTGTTTCCAGTTTTTTCATTTATTTTTTATTTCATCTTTCACACATCATCAGTTTCACCCTCATACCTCTTTACGTAAGAAAAATCCATAAAAGAAACGCTAATTTTAAAATCTACTAGGCTTTTATGTTGGTAGGGTTCACAAACTAGTTCAGGATTAGGGCCTTGGATTGGGTTGGAGAGGAAACTATTCAAGGCCATTCAAAACCAAACATTAGAGTCTAATATAGGGAGTGTCTAAGTCCAGTTTCATGGAATTTATCTGGGACCCCCCTCTAACATAGGGGATAAACACAAGGTCGTGTGCAGAAAGGTAGCAGAGAGAACCCCTCCAAAGCTGGACCAATCGTAGTGGAGAACACATATAGAGGGCTTGTTTTGGGATTCCGTCATTTTCATTTGCCACGGGGCTTCATGGGTCTCGAATCTATTCGAGGTCCTTAGTTGTCTTCTGGACCATTTTCTCTCGATACCCTTAACAGGTTTGGAGCTCGATACCCTACTCATTGTGTTCTACCCGACTTTCGACTGTACCTACCTGGTGACTGTTCGTGTGCTGGCAACCTAGTTGTCAATCTTTTTAGGGACATACACAGGTGACTGTGGGGGTATATCGTGGTACCTAGGACAGACATCGGGACACGCTTTGTAGAGTATACCTAGAGGGTGCTTCCGTGTTTGAGTTGCACTTGCACCGGTAAGTTGCTCTAGTGTTGGTTGTTGTAACTGTTCTTCCAAGTAGTTTAGTGATTGCTTGTCTTATCTCTTAGGGGCTTATTTTTAGTGTGTGTTACTTTTGAACAGGTAGAATACCTTTGCGTGTCTTGGATCTTCTCACACAGTGGAGGATTCCGAGATCCGTCGGTCACAAAGGCTTCTTGGTCTACCGCCTGTTACATTGGAGCCACCCCCGCCACCATTAAGGCGGAAGCTAGACCAACAAGGGTCTTTTGAAGTGATCGGGTTACAAACCTTTGTGCCCGAACAACTCCTGGAGGAATCAACCATTTTGGACCTTAAAGAAAATGCTCTTGGAT
The DNA here is from genome assembly GCA_009831015.1 of Picea engelmannii. Taxonomy (NCBI): domain Eukaryota; kingdom Viridiplantae; phylum Streptophyta; class Pinopsida; order Pinales; family Pinaceae; genus Picea; species Picea engelmannii. Next base: position 23,025 of record ML797546.1, read on the forward strand.
CGTTTGAAACCCCAACCACTGATATATTGGCGCCATTTATTATACCAATCCAATTTCACGAATGCCAGACAGTGCCTCACACAGCAATGGAAACAAATGTTGTTACTCCTTCTGGGATTTCGTCAATCCCCATAACAGTTTCCACCATAGGAGAGTCATCTCCTAACCTACCATCATCGGTCCGAGCCACCATGGTCTCGGCCACAACTACGTCGCACAGTGGACCAAACCTGCCTATGGCGGCAGCCACAACCCCCTTCACACCTAGTGCGATAGGCCCTCCGTTCTCATACGGTATGCCTAGTTCAGGTACAAGTCATGTACTAACCTACTCCACTTTAGAGACTTTGGGTCCGGGGGTAGGGAGCTCTAGCGCTCCTCTGCAAGGTCACCTTACGGGCACTCCTATCCCTTTTAATGCTTTTCCTTACGCAGGAGGTCATATCCCTCCTTCGTCCCCTTCGCTTTGTGGTCTGCATCAGCAATCTGTCAGGCAACCTACACACAATAGTTTATTTGGAGCCGGGAGTCAGGGACCACCTTAGCACAATATGCCGGTAGGTTCGACACCGTTTTCTTGGAATAGAACGTTTGGTAACAACACTTTATTATCAACCACTTTCCCGTCCGGGGGCAACCCCATTTTTGGACAATCTACTCCTGTGCAGGGTACTATTCCTGCACAGGGGGCACACATAGCAGGACCTTGGAATTCAGGACAAGGATCCGTTCCCTCCTCCGGAATGTCGTTCTGGGGTAGTTCTTTCAACAGTCAATGGAACCCCGGACAAACCACTATGCCTCTCCCCGCAGGACCGACATGGGGTAATCCTTCCCAAAGTCTTGTGAATACAATGCATGCCCAACACTCTATGTCCTTTTTGGGAAATCAGTTGATGATGTCTCCACAGATGAAAAATCCTTACGCTAGTCAGGGCCATGGTTTCTACCAGAACCTAGGCCAGTAGCCAAACTTTTCCTGGCAACCTGGTGCTAGTCAAACTCCAGGACCCTTTTTCCCAGGTTATCAGTAGCAACCCAAACTACCATTCCTGGCGACTTTACACTTTCTAGATTTGACAAGGTTGTTTAATGATCCTATTTGTCATGATCCACGTTGGCCTCCTATGCCGATGAAGTTGCCTTCAGACATTCCAAATTTCGAGGCCAAGCCTAATGAAGATCCAGGTGATCATGTGACTACCTTTCATCTTTGGTGCTCATCTAAATCATTGAAAGATGACTCTGTACAGTTGCGATTGTTTCAACGTACTCTTATTGGGAGTGCCGCAAAATGGTACATCAAGCTCGATTGCTCAAGATACTCTTCTTTTGGCGAACTGGCGATGGCCTTCCTTAACCATTTCTAGTTACCTTTAAGATACGGCACTGGCACAGAGCTACTCGCCAATTTTGAATAGACAACAACGGACCATATCTCTGACCATATCCGCGAATGGAGATGATGGAAGAGTTTAATAAAGGTACCAGTCCCACCAGCATTCCTGCTTGAGTGGTTCCTTAAGTCTTTGGTCCCACAGTTATCCAAAGACATCGTGACATATGGAGTTTTCTTCGAAGAAGATGCCATCATGAGGGCTCAATAGTTTGAGCTCATCTATTCTTAGTCTGGTTTATTATACAACATCTTTCCAGATGCACCATGTTCGATACTGGATAAAACTAGACATAGAGTTGGACCACATGCTGATGGTATTGTTGGTTCAACACAAACCAAGCTCGTTGAGAAATTGACAAAACAGTTGCAACAGTTATCCATACAACACATAGCGGCCAACCAAACTACTTATTTGGCTACTCCCCCTACCCAAATGTCAGAAGTACACACCGTGCAGTCGACTAACCCAAAGGCCACCCAGCAGCCTGAGGAGAAGAAAAAACAACGAAAGAAGGGTAAAGGGAATAAAAAACCCACTGATAATGCTGGCGGGGACAACACGGGAAAATGGAAGGTGACGTATCCATGCAACTTGTGTGTGAAAGACCACCTGACCCATATTTGTCCTCGACTTGCAGAGGCTCAAAAGTTTGTCACATAGCAATAGAAAGCAGTGTTGACTAATCCCTTTCAACATGGGAAAAATCTAACTCAAGCCTCTACAAGCACGGAAGGGGGCAGCCAAGAAACCTGCCCGCCTCCAAACAATCCCTCATCCGCAAATGTATATATGGTTAGGGGTGATGCTTTCATATCAACTAGAGCACATGACTATAGTAAACCAAGTGCTTCTGAGAAGGGTAAAGAATCTGATCTCCCATCTCTTCCTCTACAGATTGAGAAGACGTTGGGAGAAACAATGACACGCATTCCAAAGGGTGCATTTAAAAAAGCTTCTCACAACCCAAACGCAAGGGCCGCCCAGAATTACTTTGTGATGGAGGATTTATCACAAACCCCTTGTGCGATGTATGCTTTGGAGGTCCTCCAAAGATTCCCTGCTCAGAGGAAAGCCTTGTTAAACGCTTTGGGCTCTACTGAGACTTGTAATACAGGCACCATCATGTTAGATACAACTGACTTAAAACCTCGTTTGCCTTACCACATAGCATTTCAGATAGTAGTGGCTCATCCCATGAAAAATTTTACTCAGAATATCTTCCACATGGTGGTCAATGAGGGCGCCTCGACATGCGTTATGTCGTTAGCATGCTGGAAGGCCATTGGCCAGCCCGTTTTGTCTCCATCATCTAGTCTCCTCACTTCTTTTGACTGTCATTCATTCTGACTACATGGCATAGTTCCTTCTTTCCCCGTGCAGTTAGGAGGGAAAACCGTGTGTGTCGAAGTAGAGGTAGTCGATGCTCCCCTCGAATATAACCTCATGTTAGGACGGAGTTGGACTTATGCTATGCAAGCTATGGTTTCTACATTTTTCCGAGTCTTGTTGTTTCCACACAAGGGTCGGATAGTGACCATCGATCAATTGTCTTTCTCCAGACCTTACCCAGCTTTGGGGGCATCCATGGTCTCGATGATTGATAATCCTCAACTAGGTGTCGTTAAAGTAGGATTTGGTTTATGCCCATCCTTGATGGGTAACTTCGATTACCCACCTCTTCATGATGATATCAAATTTATATCTAATCACCATAAGGTTGAGATTTTTCAAGTTCCATCATTCTGCATGACTTACTTTGAGGATCCTTGGATTCTTCCTTCCCCATCAGCCACGATGGATGAGATAGGGCACTCGGGCATGTCCATGCCCTTGTCTACCACTGAGTTAGCGTACTCTTTAGTCCAACAATATTCAGCTAACCTTGATCTGACTCCTGCACAAGAACTAGATCCATTTCTAGAGCCTATTTGGGCTCAGGGTTCTCTCGCTAATGGCGATTCGTTAGACTTAGTCTTGCCTTCTGATGAAGTAGCAATCGAAGTAATGACTAAGCTGGACAAACCTTGGGAAGATCTTCATCAAAGATCATATTTTCTTCCAGAGTTATGCCGAATCGAAGCAGGAGAATTCACCGTTACCATAACGGGAGATCAGCTGTGTCCTATCAATCTCTTAGCTACGTAGGAAATTTATGTTGAGGGTAATATGGAGACTATCGCTGAAACTATACCTATCAACATCTCCTGAAACCCGAATGTCATGGAAAATGTCTTCGTCGGAGAAGATTTCTACCCCGAATAGATTCAAATTTACACGGATCTTTTCAAAGAATTCTACGACGTTTTTTCCTAGTCTTATGAGGAAATGCCAGGTATCGATCTGAAAATAGTTGAACATGAAATCATAACGTATCCTGATGCCAAGCTTGTTCGACAAAAACTTCGTCCAGTCAATCCCAAGAAAGCAGTAGCCATCAAGGTTGAGGTTGAGAAATTGCTAAAGGCAGGTTTTATTTATCCTATCCATTTGACTCAATGGGTGTCAAATCCTATGCCAGTCAATAACAAACAAGGCACGATTCGTGTATGTACCGATTTTCGTGATTTAAACAAGGCATGTCCCAAAGATAATTTTCCAACACCATTCATTGACCAGATCATTGATGAATGTGCCGGTTGTGAAGTCTTTTCTTTCATGGACGATTTTTCAGGATATAATAAAATCCAAATCAAACGCGAAGACCAACATAAAACGGCATTCATTTGTCCGTGGGGTACATTCACATATCGTAAGATGCCTTTTGGCCTTAAAAATGTTGGAGACACATTCCAGCGGGCCATGTCTTTTTCTTTTCATGACCTCAAGCATATAGTTGAGGCCTATCCAGATGATTTAGCATCACTCTCTTGCAAGCGAACGGATCATCCCACACACCTTAGACTAATCTTCGAATGTTGTCGCTACTTTAGGATTCGCTTGAATCCAAATAAGTGTAGCTTCTGCGTAACGTTAGGATGATTGTTAGGTTTCATTGTATCAACAACAGGGATCATGGTCGATCCTCTTAAGGTGGAGGCAATAATCTAGTTGCCCCCCCCACGCACAATCCTACAACTTCAGAGTCTACAAGGCAAGGCGAACTTCTTACGATGCTTCATCACCAACTATGCCGAAATCACCAAGGGATTTATGCGTTTACTAAAGAAAGACATTCCTTTTTTCTGGAACGAAGACACTCAACTCTCTTTCGACGCATTAAAACACGCCCTCACAACCACACCTCTGTTATGGCCACCTAACTATAACAAAGATTTCTTATTATATTTGGCTGCCGCAGAGTCAACCATTGGCATGGTTTTAGTTCATGAAGACGATTCGTTCTCAGAATATGTGATCTATTACCTGAGTCGAGGCCTCATAAGACTGGAACCAATTATTCTCATATTGAAAAACTTGCATTGGCAGCAGTTCATGTTGTTCAATGGTTTTGTCACTATGTTCTGTTTCGCAAGACCATCGTCATTGCTATCGTGAATCCATTCTAGTACATGTTGACACGATGAGTTATAGGCAGAAAAATCAGTAGATGGATAGTCATCCTCCAAGAATTTGACTTAGACTTCGTTTCAGCAAAGTCCAAGAAGTCATTGGTCTTCGTAGAGCTTATTTCGAAACTTCCAGTTGATTCAAGTGACGTTGTGCCTGAGGAATCGCCTATCTGGGGAGATATGTTTTTGATTGCATCTTCAGACCCCTGGTACGGAGATATACTTATCTATCTCCAGACTTTGAAATGCCCCATATCTGCTTCTCGTGATGAGTGTCAGCGGATACGCCATCAGGATAAAAATTATCTCATACTCGATGATACGTTGTATCAGAGAGGTGTAGACTTCATATTACGTTGATGTCTCACTCATGAGGATGCCATCATCGTGCTCAACGATTTCCATACGAGAGCTTGTGGTGGTCATTTATATGGGTTGGTAATAACCCAAAAGATTCTATGAGCAGTTTACTTCTAGCTGACACTTATCAAAGATTGTATCGAATCAGTCAAGAAGTGCCATCCATGCCAAATCTTCTCTCGGAAGATGAGGGAACATCCCGCTCTTATGTTTCCTATCATCACAGTTGGTCCCTTCACTAAGTGGGGGATTGATTACACTACATGCAAACCCCCATCAGCAAGGGGGCACCGCTATATCATCGTAGCTGTCGACTACTTCACTAAGTGGGTCGAAGCTATACCAATGTTTAAAGATGATGGAGAGATTGCAACTCTCTTCTTATTCAACCAGATCATAGCAAGGTTTGGCGTCCCGAGAGAGATTGTCACTGACCATGGCAGTCACTTTCAGAACCCAATGATGACTGAATTAACATCAAATCTTGGGTTATAGTAGGAGCATTCATCACCTTACTACCCCCAAGTCAATGGGCAGGTGGAAGTTGTAAACAAAACTCTTAAGACTATTCTACAACGAACTATCAACTCAGCCAAGTCAAATTGGCATTTGATGTTATACTCGACATTATGGGATTACCGAACATCTGTTAAGAATGCAACCGGTTTCTCACCTTTTCAACTCATTTATGGGCTGGAGGCAGTCTTTCCCATCGAATGTCAAATCCCATCTCTAAAATTGGCAGTGCAATTATTGCCAGACACTTCTCCGCTTGAAGAATGGTTATTACACCTTGAGCAGCTCAATGAGCAGTGTCGCGATGTAGCTCTGGACAACAAGTCTCACAAACATAAGGTCAAGTGTCAGTATGATAGGCCTGTTTGTCCTCATATTTTCTCTGAGGGTGACCTTGTCCTGGTCTATCACCAATATAAGGACCCCCTGGGGGCAGGAAAGTTTAAACCCATGTGGTTCGGACCCTTAACCATAAAAGAGGTATTAAAAAAGGGTGCTTATCGTTTGGTTTATTTTGAAGGGAATTATTTGGCGAAGCCTAGAAATGGGCTCTACCTCAAGAAGTATTACTCATAGACAAGTCACTGTGAGTAACTTTTTGTAACATATGTATAGTCTTTGTACTATTACTTTTTAAGTTTCTTTTAAGCATTATGGACGTGTCATTGATTTTATCTTTTGTCAATATGGCAGATGTCAAGTGATTTTGAGGTGTTCGTTGGGTATGCAGACGGTGCTAGTCAGTACACGCAGAGGCTTGCCTCTGCATCTTGGGTAATCTTTACACCTCAAGGCCAGTTGTTATCTTCTGGAGGTATATGCTTAGGTGATACCACAAATAATGTCGTCGAGTATAGTGCAGTTATTGAGTTGCTTCGTGACGCCTTGTCATTGGGTATCTCTCATCTCTGGGTCTATCTCGATGCTCAACTGGTTGTGTCACAACTAAACAAAGTATATCGGGTTCATGATTCAACTTTACACCGACGATTCCTTAGGGTACATCTCTTAGCACGAAACTTTGATTATATTACATATTTTCATGTTCCTAGGAAATTAAACCAAATTACAGATACTCTAGCTAATCAAATTTTAGATTGGCATCTTGCACACATATGAAAGAACGTTGACATAAGCATGTAAATACATTTTTGCACACGTGATCCTTAAGACACAAAAGATAAAAAAAAAAAACCATATATAACATCATAAAACAACCAGAGTACATAGATGGATGCAAGCGCCTAAAAAATGGGACTAATAAACGAGTCACAGGGCTTATTCCCTCAAAACATATATACAAGTAAATAGCATGGACTATTATAGCATGGGCTAAACACCTAAATAATCGGATCCATGTCTGCAGTGCCCCCACAACATGAGGCTGCATGGATGGCAGCAGGTCCTCTATCTCTGCCATCAGGACTGTGCGAGTGAGTGTAGTAAAGTTCCTCTCAACTCGTCTAAGGACTCTCTCAGCCTCCCCAGCTGGGAGGTTCCCTACTACTGCTGCTCCTCCAGCTGCGGCAACTGCGGCTTCTGGCTGAGTATGATGCTTGTTCCATGCATAATCGGCAGGTCGCACGGGTCCCACATCTGCATACAACAAACATTTACCCATCAAATACACTGGCATAAAAAAAATGATATATATCACAAAAATTACATAAAAATTACATATGAAAACAAAAAAACTACAAAGGTGGAGACTTACCCATCTCCCCTCGCTCCTCACCAGGAGGCATGGGTATCTGAGGATCTCTAGAAAAATCTATCCTTGCATATGGGTAGTCCTCGATCACAAGGATCTATCGTGATAGGCATGCAAAGAAAGCATCATTGAAGGACTCATTGGTCCTTCCACCACCCTTTCACGGCAGTAATACTGCCCATCTACACACTGCAGGAAATGAGGCCTGATGTCCTCGTACTACTTCCCGAGGGCTAAAGCTCAGAACTCTCTCGAAGAAAAATGAATAGAAGATCGTCCCGAACCCAAAATTCCTTTGTGTCCATTGTTAGAAATCTGTCAATTGCCTCTTCATGCACTCCAGTAATGTAGTACTCTAGTCAAAAATCTGTGCATTCAAGCACTAGATCGCACAGTTCGTCTGTGCGCGAGAAGCCTGATGCATGGCTGCAGAACCGGTAATCCGCCCAATCAATAATAATATTTCCTGCAACGATAGGTTAGTGATCTTACTAATAGGTACCTGGGAGCCCACACGATCAGTCCCAGCCTCACAGTGCTCGGCTATCAATTCCGAGATCTTACTTGGTCCCACAGGAAATGTCCTAAAGTTGACTAGTTCCCCTCTCCTTGAGAGGCCAGTCAAAAAATAAATATTCTCGATGGTGGGCACCAGTGATTGCCCCTCTAGCATAAAAGCCTCTACATCAGGGTTCCAGTAGTCGATCAAGGCATTCAGTAGCCTTGGTTGTGCATGCATAAATGGACACAGAAAGAACTTTAGTAAACCGCATTGCATTAACAAGGCCACGACATTCAGATCTGCTGCAACTAACTCACTGACTACTTCATGCTCTCTTTCCCTCCACTGGACAGACATCCTGCCAACACAACAAGGTTCAGGAGGGTCAGCACTTGCATTTTAATTATTTTTTCTACAAAGGGGGGGTCCATGTGAGTTGTAGAGGCAACAATCACGTGTACACGCGGGCATCCTTTACTCTGCCCGAGTGTACACACAGCCTGTCCAGAGACAACCTGCGTGTACCTAGGGCTGACTTTTTTAAGGTCGACGCCCACCCAAAAAATGAACTTAAAAACAAAATTGAAGAATTGAATAGCTAGATAAGGGAGTTTGTACTTACTTAGTCCAACCGGAAGTTCGTTTCGTCCACTGTAGCTCCCGAAATCAACGTTTTTAGCAAAGGGGGTCTTTTGGCTCCAGAGTCAATTTCCAAATCAACAATGGTGATAATGAGCTGCCAACTTCTATTTATAGACTTTTTGGCCTCTTTTTGTAACTTTTTTGGCCTCCCTTATCAGTTTCTTTATACCAAAAACCATTTTGAGTGATTCTAGAGGTATATGGGAGGGATTTGATCGGGTATTGGGACACTTTTTTGAGTTTTGAGAAAATTTTGACAGTCCATAAAAAAATTTCCGAGAATCAACTTGAGCATATAGGTTAGGTTATTACCCAAAATTTTATGTCTCATTGTCTTTTTCCTCTGCTATAGGATCGATCCCATCAGGATGTGACACAGAACCATCATATCTACTTTAGAAGTGTCGCAACTTGGCAGTAGATCTTACCATAACATGGATGCCCTACGTAGGTCCTGGTTGCATTATGGTGCACATGTCGTCTCTAAAAACACTGTAGGCTCGGGAGTCCTTATAGTCTTTCCTGAATATGAGTTTGAGCCTTATTTGCATGATTCTTCCTTGCTCTTTGTCTCACCCTCAGGACTCCCAAAAAAATAAACGAGTCTCCTTTTAAGCCCTTTTCAGACCCTCTAAAGATGAAAAGATTGTCGAGCGATCTTGTGGCCTTTCACGCTTGTTAAACTAAAATTTGAATTCACGTCTGTCCAGCGGTAGTTTACCCCTTTTTCGGTCCATGTACGAACAAAGGTATACTCTATCGAATTTCCATTCTTTAGAAGAGTACTCTCAGGCATAATTTTAACTCTTTTTTGGGCCTGAGGGACTAAACTTACGAAAAAGAAACCCCCATGGAGTCCATAGTTAAGCTCTTTTCAAACTCCCTAAAATTGAAAAGATTGTCGAGTGACCTTATTCTTTCACACTCGTTAAATTGGTCCAGAAGAATATTCCTGACGGAGTCCATCGTTAAGCTTTTTTCAGACTCCTTAAAAGTGAAAAAATAGTCGAGTGATCTTGTCCTTGTCACACTCGTTAAAATGGTTTTGAATCGACGTCTAGTCGGTGCTAGTTTATCTCTTTTTCGAACCGACTAGACTATCTTCGAAAAAGGTACCCCAATGGAGTCTCCTTTTATGTTTTTTCAAACTCTCTAAATATGAAAAACCACTGAGCTTACCTTCTTTGGGCTCGTTAAACTTACATCGAAGGACGTTACCATTGTGTGTTTTCTCAACCGCATTTGCATACCTTATCCACCAACCTTGTGACAGTTTTCTTCTGCGTCTTAACACCTTTGGCTGCCGGAGGATTTTTCCCAAGTATCATTTCACCAGAACATCAGTATTGTCCTTGTTCCTGGAGCTTGTATGTTTGCAGTAATCGTTCCTCCATTGTAACGTAATATTCCTTTATTCTTTTTCCAAAATTATCAAAAAGAAAAAAAAATCAAATATACCCCAAAAAGAGGATGGGAAAAGTATTTTCTTTATTGGAAGCATAATGAGTCGCCCTTGGATAAAGCACATCTATCCATTTGTTCATCAGTCTATGGGATGTAGTACGACCTTAGGAAGCTTTTCTCGCTATATAAGAGTTGTGTCCTCCACCGTTTGGTTATTCTTCCAAACATATGGAGAGTTTGTGTTGCCTCCTGCTTCATAGGCTTATGAGTAACATATATGCTGCCTGAGTCGCATCACTTGTCATGCTATTGTCCAAGGTAAGTTTGTCACTAAGCCTAAGTCGGTTCCTCTACAAAATGTCTCTTGTCTGCATACCCAGCCATCCCAAACACCCAATCAATTCCTTGCTTGAAATCATTGAAGCCTTTCATCTGATCATCAAGATTATCACGTCAATGACATAAGAACTGTCGAAGACCTCTGGGTAGTGCAGTCGTACACTCATATTATACTCCTACCTGAGTTTTGAAGATTTTGAAATTGTTGCTCAAGCTCTGAAGATATCATCTCTAGCCATCAGGCCGAATCAGCTTCTGGAAGATGGATACTCTACATGTATATCTTTCTGATTTCGAGATGTAGCTCTGTTGTGTATTGTTCATGGCTACTCTTTATAGTTATTTAACATGGATCTACAGTGTATTTTATTGGTAGACATGGTTCTATTTTATCCTGAGCATGGGTATGCCTGCCTCGGTGAGACATTTGTTATTTTGTAGATGGCACCTCCTGGTTCCTGATCCTTAGGCTCAATCGTTCGACACATCAGTAAAGATTGGTAATGTATTTCGGCCATCAGATGCTCTTCTGACCTCACACATTAGGGGGAATATGTTATAACCCTAAATTGCACCACATATGCTTACCTGGCATCAGGCCAACTCATTTCCCTTCTTTTCCAAAACTCTGTTGAACAACTCTTTGAAAATCCTCTTATGTAAAGGCCCATGCGCCCTGACCCATTACTGCATGCGTGTACACACTGGCTGACTCACAACAACTCGCGTGTACATACAAAAGCACAAAAAAAGGAAAGTTGCCCACAGAAAAAAAAACACTATGGGTGAGTTAACTAAAACTCCCAGCCATGCATGGCTGAGGGTTCATCCAAAACCCTAGCTCCTTCTAGCCTATAAAAGAAGGGGTAGAGGTACCATTTGGAAGAGGAAAAAATATAGCGAAGAAACTCTGCCCATTTACATATTCCATTGTCCCAACCCTTTAGCATTTCCTCATTCCAAAGGAGATTTAACACAAATAAGTTGAAGGACAAAAGAAGAGGATCCCAGGATCAGGTTCAAGGAGCAGTGGCTGGTCTCAGCTTTTGTAAGTTGATTCACTTTACATAATAAAAAGAATGTTTTTCCCGTCCCAATTCATGAGTTGTTTATGATTAGGGATGATTTTAAGGATGGAAACTTATTTTAAAATGTAGAAACCTTGGAGAATCGTACTAATCCTTCATATGCCAACTATAAATGTTTGTCGATATTTTTATAAAAATATTCAAATTTCTAAGAATTTTATATAGTTTTTATAAAATTTAGGCGATTTTTAAGGTAAAATAATTTTATGCTATATAATTTGGGCGAATTGTTTTTAAAATAGCGAATCTCTTTTTTGGAAAAACCATGGAAAATTATCCCATGAGCGAAATTTAGCCCCTAAAATCATCCTTGTCTATGATTTGATTAGTTTATGTTCGATTTCTATCCCTTGAGTATAGAAGTAGCATGCATGCATAGTTGTTGTTTGTCTTGAGTGTAGGTCATCTTTGGAAGGAGCAACGCAAACAAGTAAACAAGCACAACGGAGGATCTACATCAAATGCTGGTAATAATGTAGGTGATCCTTTCCATGCATTTACTGAGGAAAAGGGATTTAAATCTAGGGATGTAGGTAGAAGGTAGTTTCTATTAGATCAAATCTGCATGCAAAGTTTGAACTCTATTTTGCTAGTCCGTAGGGTGTTTTTCCCAACAACAATGAGGCTACATGGGAAATGGAGGATGCCATGAGACAGGCATATCCGATTTTGTTTACTTCTATACATGGATGTCATGTTGATAGATAAGAACATTGAGGATGATGTTCCTTTAAGGGGGAGGGAATTGTAACACCCTGTTTCCCCTAGTTTGTAAAAATAACTATACTGGCCAAGAACTGTAGCAAACTCAAAAAAGTGAATGTGTGATGTGAATGGACCTTGTGAAAAAGGTCGATGAATGTGAATAATATTATGAATATATATAGATTGCAGGACTCCTGACAGGGGATATGTTGAAAAAGAGACCACGATGGTTGATGAAAGGTGGTGGAAGGCACCTGGAAAGGTGGCGTTAACTTCCACCGAAACCAATACCGTATTTTGACTTCACTGGCCCAAAGAACCAAGAGCGACTCCCTGGCCCCGAATTAAATGACTCACCAAGATTGGTAGGTAAATGGCTCCTCATGAGTAATGAGGGATGGGGGGGGTGAACCTCCCATCCGTAGAGCCGTCAGGCCTGACCAGTGCGACGAAAATCGTGCCACATGCAACCTCACAAGAGGAAAAAAAGGCATGAGGGAGAAGCGAGAAGGGGGCAGACACGAGTGAAAGAGGAAGAGAACTCTGGAAAAATACAAAGTGAGTGATAGCGGAGAAGAAGGAGAGTAGCCTTCGTTCTCGGTCACTAGAAAATAGAGACGTAGTCTCACAACATCGTGGTATCAGCTCGGGGGTGGCTAGTGGCAAATCCATTAGGATTCGTTGAGCCTACGGTTGGGTGGAAACGAGCACCCCTCTCAGCAGTTTCAATCACATCTGGTGTTATTTCTTATAAGTGTTTTACATCTTGCATCTTGAAATTTATATGCTGACATGTATGCTCACAGTATATGTAGTTTTATGAATGGTTTGAGTATAATACTGCCTGTGTAGTGTTTTGATTTAGAAATGGTGGTTGCACACTTATAATGGAAAGACTACGTATGGCTTATGTTTTATAAATCGCTATTTATATGCATATTGAATTAATTCAGACTTCATGTCTGTTCTTGGGAAATCTATACCCTTATCCATCTCAGGGAATACCCTGGATAGATCTCCCCATAGAGACACCCTTCTTAGAAATCTCACCAAGAACTTGGAAAAATGATTTGAAGGCGCAAGTCTTAGTAACCCTGTATAAGGAAGAACGATCCTCTTGAAATCCTGAAATAGCAGTGAAGGAATTACCATTTCGCTTCGCAAGAGTCCTCAAGGAGGCATTGGATGGTTGGAATTCTCCATGGAGAATTTGCGAAGTTCTGAGAGCCGTCAGATCTTGCAGAGGAGTAGGGGAGTTATGGTAAGCCTATTTTCAAGTTTTAAGTTTGGGAGAAATTGGACCGTAGGATCTGAGTCGACAAGAACCGTTGGATCACTCATGTAATCTCATTTCATGGATTCACAAGTTGAAGGGTTAAAACCCTTGCCTCAAGATTCGCGAGGCCGTGAAAGGTGAAGTCCCGAATGGGTGAATGGATTTGTGTGAGCCAGTTATTGGTGAAGTGCATCGGAACTCAGTATTTCAGGGTTTCATGGGTTGAAGAACCAAAATCTTAGCATCAGGATTCGCGAAGTCGCGAAGTTTGAAACTCTAAGAAGGCGGAAAGTTCCATTGTGGGACCTGCGTTGACGACGTGTCAGAATTTTGGCATTTCAGCATGGATAGGAGGTAGAGACTTTTGTCCAAAAAGTCCTGAAGGGGAGAAATAATCTGAGTCGTCCCTCTGCAGGAGGACGCATGTTGCGGAATCATCCATTTCATAGATTCAGGCACCGGGACTCATAGAGACGAGCATCTTGAATTTGCGAGTAGGGAAGTCTCGAGGAAATATGATCCATTCGTTTGAGAGCGGACATGTGTCGTGAGATCGCCCATATCGGGGATTCAGATATCAAGAGTCATAGACGGAATTCTTTCGATCTCCCGAGTGGTGAAGTCACAAGAGGATTAGGACTATCCTTCATGGGAGGACAGGTGGTAGAGATCAAGGAATCTCATGAACTCGAAGGTTCGCAAGGTAAGAGCCCAAAGGTTGGGTGCTCCAAGTTGCGAGTGGAAAATTCGCAAGGAGCGAAGATAGCTGTTGGATCTAGAGAATGGGAGGACCGTTGGATCAAGAACCCCATCGCCTATCACATGTTCGGGGGTTCGGAGGTTGAAAGGAGTCATTTTCAACTTCACGAGTAGAGAAGTGCCGAGAGCCGGGAATGAGAGAACACATGGCAGAACTTTAAGGTGGGGCCTACATGATTGACAGATGGAAATGTGTCGCCTAGAGAAGGGATTCAATGCTCCATTGACTTCTCACGTCTCGGGGATTCGCGGGCTAAGAGCATGAGAGCTCAACCCTTTGACTTGTGAAGTTGCGAGTAGCGAGAACGTGAGAGGGAAAATAAATATCGCTTCTCAAGGGTTCATGAAGGGAAGGTGCCAAGATTCGATGCTACAACTCGCAAAGTGGTGAGTTGTGAGAAGAGCTAGCATTAAGCTTAAAAGGTCAACCTTCATTGACTTTCAAGTCTCATAGGATTGCACAAGGAAGGAACGAGAGTTCAGCCATTGAACTCACAAAGCGACGAGTAGTGAGAGGAGATATCGTTAAGCTTAGCCGGTGGTCACGCGAGGAAGGCGCTGACAGAAGAAGAGTCAGGAGTTTTGACTCACGAAATCGCGAGATTGCGAGTTGTGACAAGTACCTTTTGGGGTTAGGCCTTGGTCATAGCATTGTGGTCGCTTGGAGAGGGTGGAGCTCGCACCTAGTGCTGCTCGCACAGGGAGGCTTCCGAAAGGACCTGTGGATCGATTGGAAGGATATTCCAACTAGGAATCAAAAGAAGTTGTTTCGAATCCTAAAATAAATTGATTGATCCTTAAGATTGGGAGTTTGTGCAGAGACTCTATCGAGGCAAAGGTGGTGTCTGCAGCCTGTGCTAAGCCCCGTAGGGTTTTAGGGACTTTGTCCCTTGAGAAAAGGTGAAAAATCTACTATGCCGTAGCGGGTGTGTGACACTTCACTTGGCGCTCCCTCTTTAACAGGCTGTTGAAGTCCAAAAATGGTCAAATATGACCAAGTGTTCCTCAAAACTTGGTTGAGGGCCAACAGGCCCCCACCACTCACCTGTGACTCGTCCCAAGTCACTTTGTTCTGATCAACTCTGCTTCGAATGTCTTGAGCTTGGCCTGAGTTACTTCAAACTAATGCAGTGTGAAAACCTCTTGCTTAGTGAACTCCTGGATCACTATGTTGTTTACTAGTCCTTCCATGCGTTGTTCTGCAGTGAAAACAACATGTTCAAGCTCGGTTTCCTAGCTCTCAACTTTAGTGAACAGTTGGAATGCTTTCTCCTGGAGGGGTTGAAGTCATTTAGAGACTTCCATCACTTTAATTTGTAGCATATGTACCTATTGTTGGGTAGTGCGTTGTTCTAGAAATCGCTTCATTCTTTCGACTGGGGTCAAGGCCTTCAGCTGCGCCTATAGCGTATCTGCATGCTGCTTGGCATCTTGGAGCTATGTTTCCAATGTCTACAATTTGAGATTCTCTGTCAGGTTCTCATAAGTCTGGGTGCTTCTAGCACTCAGCAACTTACATTCCAAAGCCAAGGTTTTTAACCTATCAACTACGCTACGGGCAATTGCCTCCCTTAGATCTCTTACTTCTTGTGGTGTCTCGGGTACGGTACGAAGTTTCAGATCTGCGATGCACTACTAAAGTTGTTGGATTACTTATTCAAGTTGTGTCACCTACTGAGGGACATGTTCTTCAATATTCACTTCAATGACCATCATAGAGTGAAGTGCTTTGTGAACTCGTTCCTGTACATCAAGTTGATCTACTAGCAATTGGTCCTTGCTCTGCTGTAACTGTGCTTTCTCCTCCTCCCACTTTGCTTGTAAGGCAATTTGTTCCTGTTCTTCCTTCCTATGTTGTACTATAAGTTCTCTCTACACTTGTGACAAAGCCTGGGTGGTTTGCGTTGTTTCTTCTTGAGCTTGTCAAAGGCACGCTTCGACTTTCTCGGTGATCTAGTGCAGTTGAGTGGGCTCATCACATGTTCCTTATATTCCCGTCATCAAGGGCATAGTAGAAACAACTTGGATGGGCTGGAATTCCTACTACACTTCTTTAAGTTCACCATTTAGTAGGCTAAATATCTCCTCCTGCTTCACTTCTTGTCTTTTTGTGATCTCTAGTGAGGCATCATTCAGCGCAGTGATCAAGAAGTCAAAGTCATCCTATGTGAGGGTAGTCTTAAAGGTGGTCCGTGTTGAAGGAAAATCTCCCTGTGGACAGGTAGATCTCCTCAAAGATATAGACTCCTAACTCTAAGACAAAAAGCACTTATCATGGTCACTGACTTCCTTTTAGATCTAGGTGGACTAGTGTGTGAGAAGGAAGGAGAAAAGAAGTACCTTTTACCAGTGTTTGTCCCTGCACACTCCGAGTTGAGCTCCAATCTTTCTCTCTTCGATAAGCCCTGTAGAAAAACAAAGTACGACCACTTCCTACTCTATCAAGATTAGTCAAAAATAGGTCTATCTACTCAAGAGACAAATTCATGTGAGATTGAACATGAATTAGAAAGAAACAGGCCAAGCAAATTATATTAATGAGGACAAAACATTGCTTACAGTCGTAGATGGATTGCAATAGTTTCGTCAAGTCCTCCTTATCTACTCCTTGCTCAAAAGATCCATGATATGAATGATGATAGCTTCACCAATTGTTCCCTATAAGATCATAGGTCTCTTGCCTCCAAAATATCTCTGTTCCAGCACCACTTATAAGATCATAAGTTTGGTGTGATTCTTCCTTTCCAGACCCCTTTTCACCATGAGAAAGCTTGCTTATATAGCCTTGGAGAGGTTTTAACCACTTGATATATCCTTGGGGTGAGTTGAGGATTTTCCTCTTCCAGTTAGAGATCTGACCTAAGATCATGGCTGGACTAGGGATTCAAATCCAACTGCCTTCCAAGAATGAAAGGATCCTTCCCCCATTCATATCAACGACTTAACTACTGCCCAGAATAGGCAGTGCTCCCTCAAAAGGGCCATCAAAGCATTGTAGAACTCCCCAGTAGGCTTAAGGGGGGTGCCAGCACTCCCTTAGAAGGGCTATCAGATCTTTATAATGCTCCCAGACAATGTAAGGGGGAGCGCCAACGCTCCCAGAAGAGGTATAGGGGAGTGCTCCCCTCCAAAAACTTAGTTTTTTGAGTGTTTTCAGATGGCAAAAGGTTCATGAGTCCAGTTAACCTTTCCTCCTCTTCCAAATCAAGTGTTTGAGGTGTTTCAAATGTCTTTCTCATGTCGTTATAGGCACGACATAGGCATCATGGCAGTATGCTTCCCTGGAACTTGCGACACTTGTGAGGAAAATGCGACACTTGCGACACTATCGAAGTGAGTAATTTTTACGTGTAACAGATTGCCCCCCAAAGTATGAAGTTAGAAGACAGGAACTAATAACTGAAATGCTTTGTAGACTTTCAAGCAAGGGTAAATATGTAGAGAACCTGACAAAAGCTGCACACAAACATCCAACAAATATTATGACGTGTTTCAAACCCAAGGCAGGCATACCTATGCTTGGTTGATAAAGACTTGCAATATATGGCCACCATAAAATACACTACGGATCCATAATTGTATTGATAAAAAGGTATAGCCACCAAGGATACAGTGTGGATATATACTCTGATGACCTGAACTGATCATAGCCACGAAGAATACATAGTGGATCTACGAGATGACAAGACATAGCCAATACCAATACAAAGTGGATCTATGTAACAGCATATGTGTCAATGTTCATGAGAAACTCCTTCACAACCTAGGCAAATTATGTATCAACATGATTACTCAATCCAGGGTCTTCTTACTGATCCCTATGTAGTACGAATCTAACCATGTGAATAGATGTCCTAATGTCGAACATGGTAGAAGACATTTGATTACCGGTCAATGATGTAAACTGTTAACAAGTGTGAGGGAGATCACTGTTAATGTCAATGATTCCCAAGGCACCCTAGTACATTCCAACGAATGTGAATGGATGATATGGAGTCGAAAATCCATGGAATCATCCGATCAGAGGTCAGTGATGTAAACCTGCTGTCGGATTTGAGGAGACCTGCCATTGAGGCATGCAGGTCCCAAAGTACTAACTGGTTTCTAAGTCTAGTTCCTGGATAATGTGTTGAAGTCGATAGGAATAGAATCATCGAAGGAGGGCCTTGATGTATCCCCCATCAACGACACGAAACGGACACAGAGATGTAATTGGTAGATCACATGAACATGGAATGACACGAGTATTGATACAAGATATTTGTGATGGCTGACTCTCGAGGCGAATACTTCCCTTGAACACTGAGGCACAATAGTAGAAACATGACATGGACCAAAACTTGATGATGCAGTGGATGTTGTGACTTACGTCAGGTGACCCAAAGGAGTGAAATAAACTCAAAGGATTGGCTCAGTGCAGAGGTTTAGCAGATTATAATGTGTGAAAAAGACAAAGTGCCGTGTTCAAGGGCGACTCTAAGAATTACTTGGTAATTTTCTCAAGAGACTGCTTGGCTTGCTTCTTTCAAATTTTCCCCCATCCAGATAGATGATTACCTCTTTTTAATTTAACGAGATCGAGGAGGGTAACACATGCTCGATATAGCTCACCTTCGGTAAGTTCCTCTTCCTTTGTTTAAACGAACTGGAAGAAGTAAGGGTTCGATCCCATATGGGCCTGTCGATGTTTATTTTAGCGTGTCCAAAGATAGAAAACTCAAAGGTTTTTCATGATTATAGAGTCTGGAAAAACACTTAAAAGAGAACTCTCTCAGATCCTTTTTCATACATTTAGTCTCATGAGGCCGAAAAAGAGATAAACTACCACTCGAAAGACGCCCTTTCGAACCTTTTAACAAGTGTGAAAGGAAGAAAGATCACTCGACGATATTTTCATATTTAGAGAGTCTGAAAAGAGTTTAAAGATGACTCCAGGGGGTTTCCTTTTTCATGTATCCATACAGGTCTAGAAAAGAGATAAAATTCTACCCGTATGCATTCTCATGTATTTACGAGCACGAGAAAGAACAAAGACTAAGCTCGGTATGCCCCCAGCTTGAAAGCTAGTGGCTTAACTCCAGAAATAGCATCAAAGGCTAGAGACATCCCCTCCAAGATTCGATTCATTCACTGAAGGATAAGGGTAGATGAAAAGAAGGTTCAAGAGAAGTGACTATTTCATTTTTTAACGAGCTTGACACAGGAAAAGAACTATGCTCAGGACCTCTGTTTCATATTTTAAAGAGCTTGCCATAGAGAAGAGAAACTATGCTCATAGTTGCTTCTTGATCATGGCTTCTGAGAGGATAATGCTCTGGAAGGGTACCATGTTAAGGGACAAAACTCGTTCATGGATTCCAAGAGATCTTCACCGGATGGAAGACAATCACTCTGGAAAGAACACATGTCTAGGGTCGTAACAGGGGTAAGGAGATCGAGCTCCAATAACCCCACCGAAGAGATCACCATGTCAACTACCAAATCCAAATCATCGAAATTTGAGGTCATGGGAGACAACGCCACATAATTTACATGCAGTGGGGGAGATACTGTCTGCATATAGGAACCGCTCAGGGAAGTAACCCAGTCGAGGTCGATGAATGAAAGTTGATCAATAGTCACAATTCGTCCATCATGAGGGAAATATATCACAGAAAAAAGGGTGGATACAAGAGCTTTCATAGCATAGACATAATCCCACCCAAGGAGTAAAGAGAAATCCAAGGGGTCTTGGACTACCATGACATCAATAAAGACAGTTTTCCCTCCCAAAGTTACAGGAAACTGAGGAAGGATCCCTAAAGGTTGACTAGTTCTTCTGTTAAAAGATAACAGATTCTGTGTAACCTGTTCAAGCTGTAGACAAACCAAAGCCTACCAAGCAACAGAAGACAAAATACTAATGGATGCACCTTCATCTATTAGCGTTTGAGGAGCATCTCGACCACGAACCTATATTGTAATCTAGAAAGGAATGTGAGAGGGAAGGCGAGGTCTAGTTAGCACACCCCAATCAAAAAGGATGGATTCAGTACTTGGAGGGGGTTTCACAGGAGAAGGAGGAATGCCCCTCGGCACG
Source organism: Picea engelmannii (assembly GCA_009831015.1). Classification (NCBI taxonomy): domain Eukaryota; kingdom Viridiplantae; phylum Streptophyta; class Pinopsida; order Pinales; family Pinaceae; genus Picea; species Picea engelmannii. The sequence goes on from ML797546.1 coordinate 43,315, forward strand.
GTAGAGTCTGCATTAACGAGAAAAACGTGGGAAGTATCAGTTTTACTCTCTAGAGGGAGAGTAGGATCGACTAATGATTGGATCGGATCGACCACGTAGGCACTCTTCAAAGGAAGAGTGGGATTGACCGATGATGGAATCGGATCAACCACTTTGGTGCTCTTCGAATGAAGGGTGGGACTAACCGAGGAAAGGACTGGATCAGCCACTTTGGCACTCTTTGGATGAAGGGTGGGACTGACCAAGGAAGGGACTGGAGAAGTCACTTTGACATTCCTCAATGGAGGAATGGGATCGACTAATGGCGAAACTGGATCAACCACTTTGGTGTCACTCTCTAACAGGAGAGTGGGATCGACCGAGGATGAAAATAGATCGATCACTTTGGTGTCACTCTTTTGTTGAAGAGAGGGGTTGATCAATGACAGAATGGAATCAGCTACTTGGGTTCGTGGTTCAATCGAGGAGGAAACTAGATTGACCACCTGATCAACCGGACTAATCGGGGATGGAACCTTATTGACCAGTCCATCAACCAATGATGGGTCAGAGGAACGATTACGATAACCTTTTGGAAGTTGAAGTTTTTCCAAAAGAGAAGAAGCCTCGTCCATGCGAGGACAAAGGTGAGAGTAATGATTACCTTTACATAACATGCAAGGGAACTTGACAGTTTTCTTCTTCTTACCAACCTGAACATCACTAGTTGATGGGGTATCATCGACATGACCGACAGAGGCCGATGATGTGGAGGACCACATTTCTAAGACCTGGGTAAGATCGGGGCAATCCCTCAGAAAATGGTCACCCTTACAAAGGCTGGAAGGGAATTTGGGTTTTGGATTCTTTCTTTTAATCTTGTTGACCTCATCAACACTCCTAGTACTATTAATAGTAATTGGTTTCTTAGAGCCAAAATCTAATGCTGTTGGGGCCTTTGTCCTTTTCAGGTTCTTCTTCTTCTTCTCTTTCTGTTTCTTCTTCTTCTGATCAACCTAGCTACTTGCTTTAGAGCTTTCACTAGGCGAATAAGGAGAAATGGAAGGAGAATTGATGGGAAAAGAAGGTGAAAAGTTGACATGAGGTTGATGTGTGGGTGGTGTATTGACATCCAAAGTATTAGGTGCAACAGAAACATTGGGAGGATTCAGGATCACTGGAGTGGGGAACAACCAAATTGGTAATCCAATAGTGAGTCCTGGCAGACTCAGTGTGGCAATATATAGAGGACCAAAGTTTCCAAACGAAGGAAAAGTATAGGGTTCCCCAGGAGAAGGGGTTTCTTCATTGGTACTCCCAGGATTTGATGCCATTAACACTGACTCGAACTAAGGTCCACTAAGTAAAACAACCAACACACGCTATGAATCTGAGAAGCAATCAATCAAACAAACCTTCCTATGATGAAACCACTAGTTGGTGATGAAATCCAATGTCGCGAGATCAAAATAGGAAGGGGCGAGGATAGAGCAGGTGGATCAGTTACATTGGCGACTTTCTTAATGGACTTACACCTTGGTGCAAGCTTCCACACAGTAATTGTGGATTTACCCTCCAAGGAGCCCAAGTGAGTTTGACCAACGTCTGTTCTAGGTACAGTGAGACTTCCCTTCACCGTCACCTTGTGTGAGACCCTAAATATTGTGGCTACTAAGGTCACTAACTCGTAGTCATCCCCTGGATGGGTACAGTCGACAGTCCAATCAAAACGTATGGGCAATATAACAAGTCCAAAATCAAATTGAAAGGCTCCCACACATAATCGTGGGTATACCTTCCAGTGACCCCCAATATACGATCTGACCACTACAAACAGTTGAACCACGGAGGGATAATCTTCGTAACTCACCTAAATGCGACCTCGTGCGTAACCCCTGTGTGAGAGGGGGATCCTAGCAAGACAATACGATAATTGGATTTAACTCTCCCTACCACAAGATACTAAGTTTGTTTGATAGCTTTGGAAAGTTATCCTTTCAACCTATTCCAAATCCCTACACCTTAAACTAATGTAGGTTTGCTAACAAAGCTGTAAAAAGTCTGATAAATTTTAGTTAAGCATTGATTTTAATGGTTGTTCTTTACTCATAGGGTGTACGAAAGTGAAACTGATGGAATGATGACTCAATTCCAAAAAATATGCATGAAATATGATAAGCAATCATTTATTTTCAATGAATACCTATTTAAGGGAAAGAGGAAGAGTCATTTTCACTATCAAACACTTGATAAGGAATGCCCTCAATCAATTTTGTTCTCAATCAAATCCAATATGATGCTACAACATTTCAGAAATGAAAAATAATATGCAAACTAATCATTAAGATGTAATTTTGTCATTTTCATGCGAACGATGATCAATTCAATGAAAAACTTGTCCTGCCAACTACCCTTTGAGATCAAGGAGATTCGGACAAGAAAACGTAGATTTCGCACAAACAACACTCCCTTTTTTTTGCAATCAAACAAGACAAAGAAAACCAAAAACGCAAAAGGAGGAAGAAAGAGATTGGATCATATGACCTCAAAGAACCAAATGAGAAGAGTCACAGACTTCTAAAGTCCTTCACTAGAGTTCTCGCTTAGTCGATAGGAGAGAAGAAAGCAGGGGATCGATTTCAAGCTCTTAACAGCAAAAACTCAAAAAGAGTGAAGAATGGCATAAAATATGAACAACAAGGTGTTTACATATCAGGAGGAAGCATGTCAAAGGTTAAAGGAAGAATCATTGAATCTCAAAGCAGCTCAACAAGTGAAAAAACAGGGTTTGGACCTAAAAAAAATACAATTTTTGAAGAGATTTTGGGAAAAGAAGGGTTGCAGCTCTGGTCTAAGGGCCACCAGAGCGTTATAAATCTCTATCCAACACTTCCATGGAGTGTTGGTGCTCTGCTAACATGGGCAGGGGGGCGCCAGGCTCAAAAAACTCATAAAAATGCTAAAAAACCCAATATTTCAATCAACTTTTGACAGGTAAGCTGAGTGTGATGGGGTAAAGATTTAATTGGCAAGTGCAATCAGATATGAAGGGGTGAACAAGGCCTAAGAAGAAAAATCAAAACCAAAAGTTTTGATTCGATTCTCCCCAGCGGAGTCACCAGTTTCTGTTGAAGGAAAATCTCCCTGCGGACAGGTAGATCTCCTCAAAGAGCTAGACTCTTAACTCTAAGAAAGAAATTACTTATCATGGTCACTGACTTCCTATTAGATCTAGGTGGACTAGTGTGTGAGAAGGAAGGAGAAAAGAAGTACCTTTTACTGGTGTTTGTCCCTTCACGCTCTGAGTTGAGCTCCAATCTTTCGCTCTTCGATAAGCCCTGTAGACAAACAAAGTACGACCACTTCCTACTCTATCAAGATTAGTCTGAAATAGGTCTATCTACTAAAGAGACAAATTCGTGTGAGATTGAACACAAATTAGAAATAAACAGGCCATGCAAATTATATTAATGAGGACAAAACATTGCTTACAGCCGTAGATGGATTGCAGTAGTTTCGTCAAGTCCTCCTTGTCTACCCCTTGCTCAAAAGATCCACGATCTGAATGATGATAGCTTCACCAATTGTTCCCTATGAGATCATAGGTCTCTTGCCTCCAAAATATATTTGTTCCAACACCACTTATAAGATCATAAGTTTGGTGTGATTCTTCCTTTCCAGTCCCCTTTTCACCATGAGAAAGCTTGCTTATATATCCTTGGAGAGGATTTAACCACTTGAGATATACTTGGGGTGAGTTGAGGATTTTCCTCTTCCAGTTAGAGATATGCCCTAAGATCATGGCTGGACTAGGGATTCAAATCCAACTGCCTTCCAAGAATGAAAGGATCATTCCCCCATTCATCTCAACAACTTAACTACTGCCCAGAATAGGCAGCGCTCCCTCAAAAGGGCCATCAGAGCATTGTAGCGCTCCCCAGTAGGATTAAGGGGGGTTCCAATGCTCCCTCAGAAGGGCTATCAGAGCTTTATAACACTCCCAGACAGTGTAAGGGGGAGCGCCAGCGCTCCCATAAGAGGTATATGGGAGCATTCCCCTCCAAAAACTTAGTTTTTTGAGTGTTTTCAGATGGCAAAAGGTTCATGAGTCCATTTAACCTTTCCTCCTCTTCCAAATCAAGTGTTTGAGGTGTTTCAAATGTCCTTCTCATGTTGTTATAGGCAGGACATAGGCATCATGGCAATATGCTTCCCTAACACTTGCGACACTTGTGAGTAAAATGAGACACTTGCGACACTTGTAATGACGACACTTGCGACACTATCAAAGTGAGCAATTTTGACGTGTAATAGTTTGGGTGGCCTTAGTTTTATTTCGGGATGAGGGATTTTGTGGGGTGACCTTCCTTTTCTTAGAGGACTCCTCCTCCTCTCTAGGCAAAGTAACCTCTCCTTTGTTTTTCTCAACCTCCGTGCCACCTAGTTCTTCACCATCACCTCCCTGCATAAGTGAGAGTGAAGTAGTCTTCATGGATGTGCTATGGATGTCTTGAACTTCATCATTCTTCTTAGTCTTGCTTGTTCCAGGTGTATCTAATATATCTTCAGGTCTGTCCACATCAGATATTTATGCGGGGTCCGCTAGAACAAGGAGGTACACCGACCATTCCTTGGTAATCTGCTCCAAGTCTTCGTTTGTCAGCTTGTAGTATGACTGGAGTTGTTGTTTGTGCTCATCGACGCACATTTTGATATAGGTGAAGTGGTGGTCCACGCTGAATTTTATCAAAGGTCGAAACCTATGAAGTGTGTTTGGTGTGAGGCGCGGTGTAGACTGGATGGAATTCTTCACTTGGTTGTAATAAGTGTGGAATATGACATTGGACTACCATTTCTTGTTCATGTTGTTGGAGTACCATAGTGTACAGAACTTCGTGGCCAGTGGTTCAAAGGGTTCGATCTCTGAAAAAGTGGCAACTTTTGGTATCTCCCAGGTGATGAAAGCGATGAGTATGAGAAACCAACTAAAGTGGAACTCATACCCCTAGTATTGCACTTCTCTGCATTCAAGCTCGAGATGATTTACCAGGTACTTCACCCAGTTCATTTGTAGTCCCTCTGCGCACTTCCCTGCGAGGTCAACTACAAATTCAGTCACCTGTGTGGGTCGGTTCTTACGGACTAACTTTCCTGCGATCATCTGGAAACCAAGGCACACTGCTGCATTCTGAATGGAGGCTACCTTGTGGCCTCACGTTCCATTCTCTACATCGTCGTATGTGTCTTTTATTCATTGGGCGAGACTGCGATCTGTAGTCTTTCCTGGGTAAAATTCTTGCGGGTCAGGGCCTTGCATGCTCAACCCTGTGATCTGATTGATCCAAATCATATCCACCATGATGCAGTGATACAACCATAAGTATCCTCTGTGCTAGCAAGACAACAACAATATGACACATGCATTTACTTCCTGATGCCTCCCGAAATGAGGAATCTTCATTACATTGAGGAGGGTCGACTGCATGAGGTTATGGGTCCATTGCTGAGGGACAATCTTTGGGTTCCTTCCTTTTGTGATAGTTAGGTATTTGTGCGGGGCTATCATACTGTAAACCTTGCAATCTCTAAGGTTAAAATCACTGAATTTCAATGCAGTGAGCTTATCCTGGTTAGCACGAACTATGCACACACTTTTCAGGAGGTACGTAGTGACCAAAGCATAGTGGAAGCCTCTGGTTATAGTGTCTCGATTCACTGTTCTGCTTAGTGGTGGGATATATCTAGGTAATATACTTTGGATCATCTTCATAGTGGGGAAGTCATTTCTGATCTTCGATCGTCTTTCCGAAGGCGGTTGGGATGGTCCTGCTCGAGTAGTGGAGGGGGAAGCTGGAAATGATCCCAAGGAAGATACCTATACACCTGTAGACACTCCTCTCTCTGACATGACTCTCTTAGTCATTAAGTCGATTAAAACTTCTTCAACTATTTTATTAGCAGCACTGAACTCGTCCGACATACAATCTTGGGTAAGCTAGCTCAGTTGTGAAGGAATTCAGGGACTACAATGAATAATATAGAAACAAGGTAATGATCTCAGGGTGAGTTAATCTCAGGTTTCATACTCAAATTATCATTTAGAAAAAATTATTCTCGGTGCGTGGCACGATGGACTAAGTACGGAAACTTAGCAACGATCTTCTTGCAATAGGTATGATCCTTCATTAACTCCTATTCGATCCTCTATGGTTCTTTTCAATGGTTGGATGACGAACCTTTATTTCTTTTTTTCCCGTTTGGAGTGGAAGTCGAATGTATATATCGTTCCCAGTGGCTATATTTCTTCTTCATGGCAAAGTACTCTATTTCGTTGTTCTGATATCTCGGCTAAGCTCCAATTCTACAATGTTTCTTTTTGCAAAGTATCCTCTAGAAATTTGTGTGACCTTATAGTATTAGCCTTTTTCTTTCTTAACTTTCTAGCCTTCTTCCCAGTGAGCTTCATCTCAGTAATTCTTTTACCATTCTGGTGCTTATCTTCTGTGGTCTTAGTTTCTTTGCACTGTTGAAATTCTTTCCTAGGGTTCCTGGGTAATACTTCTTCTGTATCAAAAATAGGTAACTCAATCTTCTAGGGATCCTCTAGCATTCTCTTAACCTCGACATTAGGGTTGCTAGGATTAAATATCTATGATCGACTTTTCTTTTCTTCAATCAAGTGTGTGATCCTTCTAGTCATAAAGTCTTTTAACTCTTGCTTATTCTATTCCAAAACTTCTTCTTCCTATTTTCGTCTAGCTTGGTCTCTATCAATCCAAGGTTTTCCTATGAGCATGGTAAACGGGGCGTTGTCTTCAACAAATTTAATAATCTCAAATTCTTCCTCTGTCGAAGTTCCATTGGCAGTCATAGGTATCTAGGCGAGCCTTCCACATAGGTTTACTAGATTTCCTCTGAATAAACTTGTTCCTCCTAGGGAAGGGATAATGGCATCCTTTCCTATAGCTTCCCATGTTCTTTTTGGCATAATGTTCACTTGTGTTTCTTCATCAAGAATACAGTCAATGTTGAAGTCCCCTATTCTTTCTTCGACTTTCTCCTTGTATTTGTAGATCTTTGGTAATCATGCATCTTTATGTTCCTTCAGGGTTTCTTTTATCCGTATTAATATTTTCTCTGATTCTTGTTTGGTTTCTTCTATAATCTTAGTTTCTTGGTCTCCTTCATGGTTTTCTTTCTCCATATTCATATTTTCAAGTCTACCAATCATTCTAGGGAAATCTAGTACTTCATGGTCCATAGCCTTACAACAGAGGCAACTAGGTTTTCTCCCAGGGAATTCCTTAGCAAGATGTCCCAGTCTTCTACAACTGTAACAAAGAGTTAATCCTCTCTTTCGCTTAAACGATCCCCAAATTCTTCTGTACTGCGCGCTAGGATCATGGTAACTAGCCTGCAAAAAATTCTTTCTAGGATCCCGCATCCATTTGTTAGTCCAGACATTATTTCTATGCATAGGTATAACATATCTATCATTATACTTATGAGATCTATTCATATCAAACTTTCTTTCATCTATTAATGCCCTATTTTTCAAGCTAGGACAAAATCTATCAAACATACCTAGATCCATGCTTTAGGAACAAAACATTTCACTTATCTTACTTATACAGAGCACAAAGATTCCAGATCTAAGAACTTTTGACTATTATTACCTTTATTAGAGCACAATGCTTACAGATCTTACCTCTTTTTTGCAGATCTGACTTCTTTCTTTCAGAAATTTCCACTTTTACTTTTATTAGAGCATAGAATGTTTAGATCTCGCTTCTTTTCTTCAAATATGATCTTCCTTTCTTCAGATCTGACCTTATTCCTGGCACAAAGCTTCATAGGTTGAGTAAAACGTTGCACACTAGGGAAACAAATCTATGCACAGAGCTTTCTTTTGCACAAATTTTCTTCTTCCTTAGTTCCAAGCAATCATAGTTTCAATCCCAGCAACAAAACCATTTGTTGGCACAAGGGTAGACCCAGGGTTCAACGCTCAAGAGCGCACCAACAAAACCCTAACTACTGGCCCTTTCAACAACACCTACAAAGTAGATGAAGTCTCACACGAGGTAGAGGCAGGGGTGGTTGTAGGACTCAGATGTCTGCAACCTTAGTTGGGACACCGATCTGTGATTATATCCTTAACATGGCACTTAGCATAGATCATTCATCAATATTTAACCCTTATTATACTTCGCAGATAGCACAGAGCTTCGTAGTGGATACTCAGATTAAAGATGATTCAACACTTAGCCACATAAATATAGATTAGATTCAGCAGATCAATCACTGAGAAATTTATATATCAGATCTAACATTCATTTGTATATTATAAGCACAAAGAATAACTAGATCTATCCAAACACATCAAAGGATTTAGAATCAGATCGAAGCACATAACACAACACACAAATTTACCATGGTTCACCCCTGCCCTGGGGCTACATCCACAAATTCTTCTTCTTTATTATCTTGGTCAAGCAGTTACATCACAGAGCTCCAATAATCCTTACTTTGCATAGGACAGAATATCTGTGCATCTCGCTAGATCCTTCTTCCTTGCACTTCAGCACTAAACTACAACTTTCACAGAGCTCTGCAAGCTTCTTACCATCATGCACAGAGAACTTACAATATGTAGAAGATCACATAGATCTAGTTACTAGCACTAAGCCATCAATTATACATCACATAGATGTACTACTACTATTACTCTCTTACTACTATCCTCCTAAGTATCTATTTATAGATTATAAAAATGGGCCTAAATGTGGGTAAACCCATGGGCCGACATCCCTTTCCCGTTACATTAACCCAAAACTCTAAAAGGTCCCAAACGTGGGCTGAGATCCCGTGATCTTTGCTTCGCCTGGCGCTCCCTCTTTGGTTGGCTGTCGAAGTCCAAAAATGGTCAAATATGACCAAGTGTTCCTCAAAACTTGGTTGAGGGCCAACATCACTTCACTCCATATTTTCTTCTCTTTTTCTCACTTTGACCCAGTGACAGTCACTATGTCTCCCGCGAAGCTCGATTTTTACCTTTTCTTCCTTGTACTTTGCTTCCTTCCATAACCAAGGGCCAACAAGTGTGTTGAATAATGCGGGTGTCATATGTTTTTAAATCCTTATAGGACCATGCGAAAACATCCTAGTATTGTCTGAATAATATGAGGTAGTCCTTCCTCTCTTCCTTAGATATAGTTTTGCCGATATTTACATTCTTTGTGTTCTCCGAAGTCCCAAGATTCATCGTTTCATGGAGGGGGCAAGAGATACTAGTCTTCACATTTTTGGGTTCTTTAAAGAGATCCTTTAGATCAAATTGACTTTCTAGATTAGCTATCCCCTTTGGGATCTTGTGGGATTTCAATTTTTCGACATCTTGTCCTGTTTGGGGATTAGTTTCAGCCGTCTTCTCTCGGAATTCTTCATCATCTATGGTTATGTCTTTGAAATTGTCTTGGTTGGTCAAGAATTTTATGATTTGCTCGTCACCTTCAAAGACTTTCCAATTGGAAATATTGTTTGACACCGACGGTCTGTAGAGAAGCTCCATAGTGAATCAGGAGGCTTCATAATATTTTAAAGGTGATAGTCGAGAATCGGCTGTGGCCAAGGAGTCGGCAAGAACGTTTTTTGTTCTCGGGATTGTGGTGATATTGAAAGTGTCAAAGCGCTCTATTAGCCTATGCACCTCCTGTTGGTAGTTCTTAAGCTGAGGAGAATTACAATGAATAATATTCCTTACTTGTCTAACAATGATCTCAGAATCCCCGAAAACCTTAAATTCCTTGATACCCAAATCTATGGATTTCTTTAACCCTTGTACTAGAGATTCATACTCGGTGGTATTGTTGGTACACTCGAATTCTAGTCTACGGGAAAGGAGATGACATTTACCCTTCTGATCGATGAGTATGCACCCAGCTCTTGACCCTTATTTTGATTTAGATCCATCAAAACAAAGGGTCCAAATTTGTGAATGATAATTTCTCCTTTCTCTCCCCTTGCCCGTGTTTTGTTCTCCGACCTCTTCCTCCAGAATTCCTAGCGCGGGGTTTTGACAGAAGAGATAATATTCTATCAGCGTCAGGGATTCTTCACGAAAGATCATTTCATAGTTTTGAGTAAGTGGAACATTGGATAGGAGAGGAGCAAAGTTGTCAAAGTGGGAATCACAAGAATAGTTTCCCAATATGGGGAAGTCGGTAGAGGTCGGTTCGTTTGGGTTTTCCAGATCAATGACCGTATGTTTCAGATATCTTTCCCTATCAATTCTGATCATGTTCTTGTATCCCTTTACTGGCATCCAAAGGTGTGATCGTTCGGTACTGAAATATCCATTCAGCCTTTCAAACCAATCTCGGCTTAGAAATAGTCCATATGCCTCAGGGATGTCCACCACAATGATGTCAATCACCTGCATGAAATTAGGATGCATCACTATCCTGATCATCACGTCTTTGATCTCTCCCATGACCTTGACCTAGGTTTTGTCTAGTTGTATGACATGTTTATCACTTTTGAGAGGGGCAACACATAATTTATTACACACGGCCAAGGGCATGACATTAGAGGACACCCCCGAATCGACCAGGAAATTTTGAAGATTCTTGTTAAAGACTTCAAATGTCAAAAGGAAGGGTGGCACAAAAGGCCTTTCTTTCCTACCTTCTGAGAAGGTGTTCACAGTTGGCTTGTTTTCCAGATCTGTCGGGGGGGGGGTCCTGTTCTGACTATCGTCGTTGGTTGGGTTTGCTACCAAATTCAGATCTTGCAATAGGAAGTCTTTCTCTTGAGGAATTCTACATACATCCATAACTAATATATTAGCTTTCATCTTCTTCAAATATTCAACTACGTTATACTGTAGTTTAGGATAATATTGGGTGTGGATGCTTATAGGATTTTTACCGAGGGTGAAAGGCATTTTCAGGAATTCAGGAGTTAACTTACTTTGCGAGGCCCGGGTGGCATCGACATCTTTCAAGCCGGGTTGGCCCTTACTATGTGTTTGTACTACCAATACCTTTGCGGGTTGTTCTGAAGACTCAAATAGGTCACATGAAGACACAATCACGTCAAGATCCCATATCAGCATGGTTGTGTCTCACGGTGGCTCAACTTCTTCCTGATCAACACTATTCATGGTCTAACTGCTTGATTGTTCGGTCAGGGAAACTTCATCCAAAAAATGAATGGACATTAAATTCATGGCATGGACCCATTGAGGGAATTCTCTCTTCGAGTGGTTCTTTTGGTGGTAAGAACAGAAAGAATCAGATGCGACATTCCCTAGGTCAATGTTTAAGTTCACTGGGGGAGGTTCAATTACTTTGAAAGGATGATTTCTTTTAAAGAAAGGCTTATAGGGTCTTTGGCCTTGGTTTCCTTCCCCTGCACTCCTTTTCATGTCTATAATGTCATTCGATAGTTTCTTGACCATGCGTTGCAGATCTTCTATATCTCCATTACCTTTGTCGAGAGTTTGTTCAACCGGTTTCCCCGACGGTCTGATCAAAATGAGTCTTCTACTATGGGGAGGTTGGATTTCTTTCCTCACTAGAGAAGCTTGGCCTTCTTTACATCCTTTCATCTGGAATTCTATCATCTTGTATTCTTCAAAATTTTCTGCAAAGGTTTGCTTGGCGACTCTTTTAACGAACATGGAAATAGAAGCTGGGAGCGCGTTGGCATAAACCTCGATTTGCAATTCATCAGTTGGTTTCGCCATGGGATAGAATTTGTTTAGGATGGTCATGAATCTTTGATTCAAAACTGTGACCCTCTCTTTTGGAATCATGGTGGTTGTGAACAACTCAGCCATCAGGGCTCCCATAGTAGTTTCTTCCGCAAATTTGTCTATAAAATCATTTTGGAATTTTGTCCAGCTGGTTATGGATCCTACCATAAAATTAAAATACCACGTGGAAGTTGAATTTTCAAACGTGTATGGAAAAAGTCAGGATACTACGTCTTCATGTTGAATGTTCATAAGTCTAATCGCAAGTATGAATTTCTTGATGTGATCTTTGGGCAAACCTGAAGTTTCAGGATCATACTTGGGAAGCAACTTTTTCAGGTGCCGAGGAAGATTATGTACTTGTCCTGGGACAGCCACAGTGTCTCTGACAAACCAAGGTTGGTTTTCTTGAAGTGGAACTTCTCTTTCCTCCCCATGACCATTTTTCCCTTCTGTTGTCACAAGAGTTGACTCTAGGCTGTAATAGAGCCAAGCCTTAGCACATTTTTAAAAGAAAAATTTATTTGTTGTTCGGAACTTGACTTGGGTTGCAGTAAGCCAATCCTTGAAAATTTATTTTGAGTGTACTTCTGACCTAATACACTCAGATAGAGTTCTCTCAATGACTAAGGGATCTTTACTCAGGAATATTCAATAATCATAGTAAGAAGGCCATATTTCTTATCAGATGAGATTTTTAATAAGGTTGGGGGTTGCATGGATTTGAAAAGACCTATTGGGCGATGGATTCAAGTGAAAACCAAAGAAAATAGATCATAGCAGTGATCATATTACTTGTGGAAAATGAGGCAAAGTAAGTCTATCTTTCAGCTATAAATAATCATGATATAATAGCATAAAAATAAAAGGGAAAGACCATCACAGTGAAAGCATCTATCAAGGATGAATTTCCACTACAACTTTGGAGGAAAAAAATTGAAGGATGATAACTAGATGCAGAGCACTTATCTGGAATGAATTCTGACCAATCACCATCGAAACAGAACATTTATCAACTGTGTGTAAGGAGCATGTAAAATCAATTCCAAACAGACTTTAACTCAGTCGATAAAGGAACATATAGATAATATGACAAAAAAGAGAACATAGTGAAAGAATTGACCGTGATGAATCTCACAATGTCAAGTAAACATGTCACTCTATATAACTCCATTCCATAATTTCAAAATAACTCTGCGTTCAAAAGGAGCTCTCTCCAAAAGAGGTTTCCCCCCAGGCTCCCCCCTTTTTTACAATGGATGAACCTCTATATAAATTCCCTCTCTTAAGGAGGTTGAATTCATGGCATAGGATACCTAACAGAAAATGAACTAACTTCAACTGTATTTAACTAATCATAATAGTAATCCAAACTAATTTTTAAAGAACAAACAAAATCCTAATTTATGAACTGTTTATAATAGTATATGTATTTGATTCGCTCCATGCGCAAAGATCATTGAAGTTGTCGGGAGTTTATAATGAATAACTGGATCAATATTAGGAATATCAAGACCACAAACAACTACATCAGTAGCAATCAGCGCGTTAAAACATCCCTTCATGAAAGCCAGCAAGAGTCTTCTCTCGCTGATTCAGTGAAATATCACCATGCAAAAATTTACAGGAAAGGACCCGACCCAGTGCCATTGGCAGACTATCAGCATCTCTCTTTGCTTGATTTAAAACGATACATTTGAATATTTCTTAGAAAGCCTTTGCACTGCCAATATTGTTTTTAAACTTACTTGACAAATTCAAACTCACCGACATTGAGACTGAAATAATCGGCAAATATTGCATGGAAATCTGACTTTTTGGTAGAAAAATTGCAACCGTGTTTCTCAAACGAACAATTAAATTCTGATTCTAATTAGTAGGTTCCCCTATAGAACCTTGTGAAAAATTTGGAGCTGGAAGACCTAGAACTCGCATTTTTTTGTAAGCCTGCTGTCATCTCTCTGGACTGACCTCCCCACCAAGAGAACGCACCACAGCACCACCACTGCAACATCCCATTCTGCAGCAGTCAGCTAATGGGAGGCCCTTTATCATTCCATATAGAAAACTACTTGCGAACAAATCCCCAACACCAATTGTATCAATGACCTCTGCCCCTTCGATGGTTGGAACTTGAACAATCTCTTTCCCATTTCGAGCAATGCAGCCTTTGGGACCAAGCATTAATACGGCCCATCTACAATATTTGGCCAAAAACTCCAAAGCAGACTCTGCATCTGCATTAGGCTCACCACTCATCAATTCTCTTGCTTCATCTTCATTTGCAAAACAAAGATCTACTTTCCCAGACTCTAATAAATCTAACAGTTGTGATCTAAATTTCCAAACCACCTCAAAACTGGCCAAATCCATTGATATACATGCACCATCTTTCTTTGCCAAACTAACAGTTTTCTCCACCAACTTTTGGCCATATAATCCATACCCATTCAACACAACCCACTGAGATCCTCTAAAATCATCACCATTCAGCTCACTGGCCTAGAGTCTAACTACATCAGACAGGCAAGGATGCATGGTATGATTGCCTTCATCATCAACCAGACATGCACAATGTCTAGTCGCCCCTGTTTTGATCCTTAATTGTGGAAGACTAACCCCCGACATCTTCATGTTTGTCAGGAACATCTGTCCTTGTTCATCATCACCGCAAGCCCCTACTATGTTACAAGAAACTCCAAAGCCTGCTGCCAAACCTCGAATGGTATTGGCAACACTTCCACCAGGCATGGTTCTTATTGGAGAAATCTCTCTAGAAGTTGGTATCATGTTCATATTAACTTCTGCTAGTATATGCTCCAGCTCCTCGACTGTCACCGGTGGGCGCAATGATGGAACCATGAATTCGGCTTTCAGACTTTTGGAGGAAGTAGCATAATGTCAAAACGATGGTCAAAATCATGAAATGGTGTGATTGGTGCTCTTCGTGGTGTTTCATGCATGCAGAATGTGTTGTAATGTATTTGGTGATTTATTTTCCGTTTGCACTCAGGAGGTGGTCCACATCTTTAAACAATGCTACCTTTCATGGAATTCACCCTCGTCTGCATCCTCCAAATCATCCAGTAAACTATGAAACAGCGTTTGGAACTAACGCATAGTCCTGCTCCATCAGATCCTGAAGGTTCTCAGCAGTTTCTTCATCGAGTTCTGTTGATTTCAACTTGGTTGGCGATCACACTGACTTGCAATGGAAAATGCAGGTTCGAAGTATTTTCCTCCTAGAATCGCTTTAGTAATCAGTTTGTGGGTCGGCCTTCCTGTACCATGGCCAGGTTTGGTATCAATTCGGCCAATAATGGGGTTGGTCTGTGGGCTATTCTCCACACTCTTCCATAGAGTATATTGCATCATTGCTAGGAGTTTCAAAGAGTGGAGTGGCACAACATGGTCATCATGATCTGTTGTCAATGACATTGTAGCAGGATACTGTAAATTCTGTCTGAGTATCTCCCATGGTGTCTTTACATTACGCAATGGTGAGTATTTAATCTGTCGATGGAATTCTTCTTCCTTATTTTAAGAGCCATAATCAGTAGTCCACACGTGGCCAATAGTAAATTTATGAAAACACAACATGTCCATAACACCCACGTGAGCCAGTGCGCAACCAAATAGGTCAGGTCTCTGATGTACAAGTTGCAACAAGAAGTCCACCATTACTGTCTCCTTCAATACATAACTACTTAGGTTGTGTATACCCCTTTTATACAAGGAACTCGGCGGTAGATATGAAATCATCAAAGCAAATTTTTTTTTTTGGCAAGAGAGCCTAATTTATGCCATTCTTCTCCATATTCACCACCACCACGAATATTTGCAATAGAAAAAACTGCCCCTAAATGTCTTGAAATGACAATGCGACCAACATTGAAGCTTGGGGTGATTCTAATGTTAAAGCCCCCATAACCATATAATAGAGTTGTATGAGAACCATCAAGAGCAATGCCTTTCTTGGATACAATGAACATTGGTATCTGAGTTCCATCCATGCTAGTTATGAAAAAATGTTTAGCCTCAAACTCTGTCCGATCAAAGCCTGGAACAACAGTCTCTCTAAAAACCAAAAACCTTGGTTTTTCCACATCTTGGTTGCATCGATAGATAATTGCAGAGGTAAGAAAGCTTGTAAAACCAATAAATATATTCTTGTCTTTACGCCTTCCTAATATTCCAGAAACTAATCCAATATCTATTGGCAAAATATGAAGCAAATTTCCAGTTTGCAAGTCTCGTATTTGCAGAACATACTTGACATCACTTAAATAGCTAAATCGAAGTTGATTTCCATTGACACAGCAAGCTGATTCAAGCACGTCCTACTCAGATTCTCCAACAACGTCACTCCAAGCTTCCATATTTCACTTGTATATTTCAAACCCTGGCATGTTGATAGGCTGTTTCAAGCGCAGGTAACGTTATCTGAAAATTATTACTACTGGTGCAATGGATAGGTATCAGCTCCACTCCTGTGCACCATTTTAGATTTCTGACAAAACATAAGTTCCATATTGAATTATACAAGTGCCTAAGTAATATCAGAAATTTTCAATATCTGTTACAACATAGGCTCCATCTAGGGATGGTACTTTCCCGTAAAGTGGTAAGAACAGTAGACCAGGTGCCTACATCAATAAAGTGACCTGCAAAATTTTTGAACCTCATCACGTAGCACCTTGCAGCGATCCGAGCAGTGGAGGAATTCAACATTTGAGACCAGTGGAGTCGCCAACGAAAATATGTAGAGTCTATGAACCAAGGAGTCACCGGGTGAACAATCATAGCCAATCAAACGTCTATCCCATGTTCACCATCAGGAGATAGATCGAACCTTTGTCGTATCCCATGGAAGATAACTTCATCCTCCATCCCTGACAACGGGGCCAAAAAATGTTGTCGCAAGAGTTGACTCTAGGATGTAATAGAGCCAAGCCTTAGCACATTTTTAAAAGAAAAAATTATTTGTTGTTCGGAACTTGACTTGGGTTGCAGCAAGCCAATCCCTAAAAAATGATTTTGAGTGTACTTCTGACCTAATACACTCAGAGAGAGTTCTCTAAACGGCCAAGGGCTCTTTACTCAGGAATATTCAATAATCATAGTAAGAAGGCCATATTTCTTATCAGATGAGATTTTTAATAAGGTTGGGGGTTGCATGGATTTGAAAAGACCTATTGGGCGATGGAGTCAAGTGAAAACCAAAGAAAAGAGATTATAGCGGTGATCGTATTACTTGCAGAAAATGAGGCAAAGTAAGTCTATCTTTCAGCTATAAATAATCGTGATATAATAGCAGAAAAAGAAAAGGGAAAGACCATCATAGTGAAAGCATATATCAAGGATGAATTTCCACTACAACTTTGGAGGAAAAAAACTGAAGGTTGATAACTAGATGCAGAGCACTTATCTTGAGTGAATTATCACCGGTCACCATCGAAACAGAACATTTATCAATTGTGTGTAAGGAGCATGTAAAATCAATTCCAAACAGATTTTAACTCAGACGATAAAGGAACAGATAGATAATATGAAAAAAAAGAGAACATAGTGAAAGAATTGACCGTGATGAATCTCACAATGTCAAGTAAACATGTCACTCTATATAACTCCATTCCAGACTTTCAAAATAACTCTGTGTTCAAAAGGAGCTCTCTCCAAAAGAGTTTTCCCCCCAAGCTCCCCCCTTTTTTACAATGGATGAACCTCTATATAAATTCACTCTCTCAAGGAGGTTGAATCCGCATCATAGGTTACCTAACAGAAAATGAACTAACTTCAACCATCTTTAACTAATCATAACAGTAATCCGAACTAATTTTTAAAGCACAAAAAAAATCCTAATTTTCGAACTATTTATAATAGTATATGTATTTGATTCGCTCCATGCGCAAAAATCACTGAAGTTGTTGGGAGTTCATAATGAATAACCGGATCAATATTAGGAATATCAAGACCACGGATAGCTACATCAGTAGCAATCAACGCGTTAAAACATCCCTTTGTGAAAGCTAGCAAGAGTCTTCTCTCGTTGATTCAGTGAAATATTACCATGCAAAAATTCACAGGAAAGGACCCGACCCAGTGTCATTGGCAGACTATTAGCATCTCGCTTTGTTTGATTTAAAACGATACATTTGAATATTTCTTAGAAAGCCTCTACACTGCCAATATTTTTTTTAAACTTACTCGATGAATTCAAACTCACCGACACTGAGACTGAAATAATCGACAAATATTGCATGGAAATCTGACTTTTTGGAAAAAAAATTGCAACCGTGTTTCTCAAACAAACAATTAAATTCTGATACTAATTAGTAGGTTCCCATATAGAACCATGTGAAAAATTTGGAGCTGGAAGACCTAGAACCTACATTTGTTTTTAAGCCCACTGCCAGCTCTCTGGACTGACCTCCCCACCAAGAGCACGCACCACAACACCACCACTGCAACATCCTATTCTACAGAAGTCAGCTAATGGGAGGCCCTATATCATTCCATATAGAAAACTACTTGTGAACAAATCCCCAGCACCAATTGTATCAATGACCTCTTCCCCTTTGATGGATGGAACTCGAACAATATCTTTCCCATTTCAAGAAATGCAACCTTTGGGACCAAGCATTACTACGGCCCATCTACAATATTTATCCAAAAACTCCAAAGCAGACTCTGCATCTTCATTAGGCTCACCACTCATCAATTCTCTTTCTTCATCTTCATTTGCAAAACAAAGATCTACTTTCCCAAACTCTAATAAATCTAACAGTTGTGATCTAAAGTTCCGAACCACCTCAAAACTGGCCAAATCCATCGATATACATGCACCATCTTGCTTTTCCAAACTAACAGCTTTCTCCACCAACTTTTGGCCATAGAATCCATACCCATTCAACACAACCCACTGAGATCCTCTAAAATCATCACCATTCAGCTCACTGGACTGGAATCTAACTGCATCAGACATGCAAGGACGCATGGTACGATTGCCTTCAACATCAACCAGACATGCACACTGTCCATTCGACCCTGTTTTTATCCTTAATTGTGGAAGACTAAACCCCGACATATTCATGTTTGTCAGGAACATCTGTCCTTGTTCATCATCACCGCAAGCCCCTACTATGTTACAAGAAACTCCAAATCCTGCTGCCAAACCTTGAATGGTATTGGCAACACTTCCACCAGCCATGGTTCTTATTGGAGAAAGCTCTCCAGAAGTTGGTATCATGTGCATATTAACTTCTACTAGTATATGCTCTAGCTCCTCGACTGTCACCCATGGGCGCAATGATGGAACCATGAATTCGGCTTTCGGACTTTCAGAGGAAGTAGCATAATGTCAAAACGATGGTCAAAATCCTGAAATGGCGTGATTGGTGATCTTCGTGGTGTTTCGTCCATGTGGCACGTGTTGTAATGTATTTGGTGATTTATTTTCTGTTTGCACTCAGGAGGTGGTCCATGTCTTTAAACAATGTTTCCTTTTATGGAATTCACCCTTGTCCACATCCTCCAACTCATCCAGTAAACTATGACACGACATTTGGAATTAACACATAGTCCTGCTCCATCAGATCCTGAAGGTTCTCAGCAGTTTCTTCATCGAGTTCTGTTGATTTCAACTTGGCTGGCGATCACACTGACTTGCAATGGAAAATGCAGGTTCGAAGTATTTGCCTCCTAGAATCGCTTTAGTAATCAGTTTGTGGGTCGGCCTTCCTGCACCATGGCCAGGTTTGGTATCAATTCGACCAATAATGGGGTTGGTCTGTGGGCTATTCTCCATGCTCTTCCATAGAGTATATTGCATCGTTTCTAGGAGTTTCAAAGAGTGGAGTGGCACAACATGGTCGTCATGATTTGTTGTCAATAACATTGTAGCAGGATACTATAAATTCTATCTGAGTATCTCCCATGGTGTCTTTACATTATGCAATGGTGAGTATTTAATCTACCGATGGAATTATTCTTCCTTATCTGAAGAGACATAATCAATAGTCCACGCATGGCCAATAGTAAATTTATGAAAATGCAACATGTCCATAACATCCACATGAGCCAGTGCGCAACCAAATAGGTCAGGTCTCTGATGTACAAGCTACAACAAGAAGTCCACCATTACTGCCTCCTTCAATACATAACTTATTAGGTTGTGTATACACCTTTGATACAAGGAACTCGGTGGAAAATATGAAATCATCAAAGAAAATTTTGTTTTTTGGCAAGAGATCCTGATTTATGCCATTCTTCTAAATATTCATCACCACCACAAATATTTGCAATAGAAAAAACTGCCCCTAAATGTCTTGAAATGACAATGCGACCAACACTGAATCTTGGGGTGATGCTAATGTTAAATCCCCCATAACCATATAATAGATTTGGATGAGAACCATCAAGAGAATTGCCTTTCTTGGATACAATGAACATTGGTATCTGAGTTCCATCCATGCTGGTTATGAAAAAATGTTTAGCCTCAAACTCTATCCGATCAAAGCCTGGAACAACAGTCTCTCTAAAAACCACAAACCCTGGTTTTTCCACATCTTGGTTGCATTGATAGATAATGCCAGGGGTAAGAAAGCTTGTAAAACCAATAAATATCTCCTTGTCTTTATGCCTTCCTAATATTCCAGAAACTGATCCAATATCTATTGGCAAAATATGAAGCAAATTTCCAGATTGCAAGTCTCGTATTTGCAGAACATACTTGACATCACTTAAATAGCTAAATAGAAGTTGATTTTCATTGACACAACAAGTTGATTCAAGCACGTCCTACTCAGATTATCCAACAACATCACTCCAAGCTTCCAACTTTAACTTGTATATTTCGAACCCTAGCATGTTGATAGGCTGCTTCAAGCGCAGGTAACGTTATCTGAAAATTATTACTACTGGTGCACTGGACAGGTATCAGCTCCACTCATGTGTGCCATTTTAGATTTCTGTCAAAACATAAGTTCCATATTGAATTATACAAGTGCCTAAGTAATATCGGAAATTTTCAATATCTGTTACAACACCTTCCATATCTTTGGAGTCAGTGTCAAACTCTTCTTCTTTCAAAAATTTGTTATGTTCAGAGATGTCGTCGGCTAGCATCTCGAGTATTAGATCAAGAGGCTCTTGGATTTAGGTAATCATGAAATCTATTAATTCTTAGAAAGAGTGTATGAAAATCTCATCGGGACTGCTGACTACTAATCTTATTTGTTGATTTCTTCGAGGGGGGATGGGGGTTAAGGGAAACGCGTTGATTTTCTAGGCATAGGCTCTGGTAATTCTCCTGAATTGATTCACTTCCTTGTGAGGGAGGGCATAAGGTATTTTAGGGTGAAGAGGTCCTTCCTTGGAATGGGGTGAGTTATCCACTTCGGGAGTACTCAGTAAGTGTGGGTTGTATATTGGATGACTAGCCATGCATGTGGGTCATTAGGAATCTGTAGGTTGTTTGAAATGTTATATAGCTTATATACTCAACCATTCATTCTAGCCCTCCTTCTAGCACCAGTTGTGTTGATGGGGCCTAAATCCCCTAATTCAACAGGAGGAACCAAACCTGCCACCAAGGCCCAATTAGACTCTGCAGCGTTTGGATTGGAATGGTTCTCCAAATCTTACGATATGGCCAAATTATCGATGGGCTTTGTGTTTTCTGGTGAAGGATCTTCCTTCAATTAGGATAGTTCTTTTTCGTATTTATCTTGGGTGGGGATGATATGAGATATGCAAGCCAGTATAAACCAACTTGACAAAGAATAGGACAGAGGATTTAACTAGAGGGAAGAGGTCAAGCTTGGGATAACCCCCTGCTAAAACATGTAGACAATGATTCTATGCCACAGGGCCTAGTATTAATACATTAACCAAATGAGCATCCAACTACTATCTGAGAAAAACTAATTTAACATAAGAAAACACATACGTAATCAAGATCATGGTAAGAAAAATAATTCATCTACCATAACGCTCATCACATAACAACACAACGATTTATCCTCATCATTAAATCGAAGAACATCAAGACTGTTATCACTGAAATCTCATCCACACATGGTTATAGGAATCCAACATCTCCAAACAGCTATTAGTTCACCCATGGACCAAAATTACCAAAAATGCATCACTAAAAGGTCCAAAACTATACAACTAATTATAAAATCAAAATTCACTATGATTATACAAAGCATGCGTGCACATGCGCCATCAAGAAACATAGGAAAAGCACACATGTGCATGATGTGTGAATGTGGACGCTAAAATCTGTGCACATCTGAGAACGACGCATTTATGATGTTGGTCGGCCTCCCACCCACTTTTGGTTCATCTTCAAAGTTGATTTAACATCCAAATCTTGGTTGAATCCGGCTGGGTGGCTGGTCAAAGACCTAAGGGTACCCTAAAGGGCCCATTGTTCACACTCAAAGCTGGTTGAATAATGCCTCAAATTTATGATGTAAAAAGAGGCCATGGGTGCACTACATTTTCAAGGAATTTATTTGCAAGGTTATGATGCTACTATTCTCTTGGGGAATCCTCTTTTCTCATCAAGGGCATACTAGCACCATTCCATTTGGGCAATTCACATCACCTTTTGAGTGGATTAGCTTGGGATTCTTTTACCATTTCTTTCAAGTTTTCAAGTTGTAAGAAGAGCTCAATCTTGGGGGTCTAAGAGCCCTCCCTTGGAGGAAGAAGGGACCCAAAGTCCTCCTTTCTCTTTGGTGTTTTCTTTTCACTAATACAATCCTTTCCATTGGTGACATGAGTGTTGTTTGTTTTTTGTTCTTATGTCCTTATGCACCATAGTTTAATTGTTTTTATCATTCCTAGTTTAGTTCTTAGCTTATACTTTTATGCCTTATTATTCTAACCCTTTCCTTTACTGTTGGGTTGCTTAGCTAACCTAACTAAACTTGTAAGAACCTATGTTTTTCTCATTTAGGTGACAAAAGAGGCGCAACAGATTGGTGACTCCACTGGGGAAAGGTATCAATTTCCTACCCCATTTGGGTTATTTTAGCTCTTATTTTTTATTATCTCACCTACAGGTACCATAATCAGCCCAATCCGACCTACATGAAGCCAAATTCAAAGCTGAGTTGCGAAATTTTCATCCGAAATTCTTCTTCACGGCTGTGTGTTAGACGTGCGTCAGTTTTTTAACCCACAGACGTGTCTTTAGCGCATGTGTGCCAAACCCATTGTTCTGCACAATGCTCTCTACACACCTGCACCCATAAGTTTCTTTCGGTGCAAGAATTGGTGCTCAGAGCACCTCTGTCTACTCTGAGACCCGTGCACCTATGCAAACAAATACACATTGTAAGCCTTTTTGAGATTTGAGGAAGGCCCCTAGCCTCCTTAAAATTGATTTCATGCACATTGTAATTTGAACCACACTTAGTTCCCTCTTCATATAAAGGGATTAGTCAAAACACATAGGCACTTAGGGGTTAAAATCATAACGTTCCATCCTTTTTGTCATTTTTCCACATGGATGGCTTACTTTGACTAGATTTAAGTTGGAATCATTCTACATCACATATAAAACTTGCATTGGGACTAGAAATTGGATATCGATCATTGAGTATGCTCTTCTCTCGTTCTTCAAAGTGATCTTGAGAATCAGAAATAGGTTGAGGGACAATTTCATCTCCTTTTTAAAAGACAAAATCTTTAGGAGAGGACAAATGTTGAAAATACTAAGACAACTGAGAGGGGGGGGGTGAATCAGTTGTCTATGAGCTTAAACAATCTATACCTTTTAAACATTATTAATCTTCCTTCATATGATCATCAACAATATACAACATATTGATAGTAAAAGTAAAGACCATCAGTCACACATAATTTACACACAGAGACAGATTTTCACGAGGAAACCCATAAAGGGAGAAAACCTCTTCTTCTTTGAAATGATATGCAGTCTTTTTCAGTTCTGTACATCATTTACAATTGAGCACCAACTCAATGTGAAGCTTCTACCTTTGTTTTACAAGCTGCAACTTGTTTGAGAGGTCCAACTCTCTGGTTTCTCTAGCACCCACCAGAAGGAAGCACCAACTCCCTGAGTATTCCAGCACCAACAGGATGGAAGCACCAACTTCCTGAATGTTCCATCACTAACTGGATGGAACCACCAACTTCTAGTTATACAGGCTCCAACCTGTATAGCAAAGAACACTTGTTCTCCCTAGCACCACCCTGCCACCCTGGTTTCTCTGGCTACAGCCATATGGAAGCTACAACTTCCTATGTTCAAGCACCCACTTGAACCTCTGAGGACTACAGTCCTCCCGAGCACCTCCCAACCTCCCTACAATATTAAAGGATGAATAGACAAAAAATTTATGCAGATAAATCACTTCTTACCATTCTTTCTCTGTTCTTTAATTCTTCTCTTCCTCTGTCCATCCAGCAAGTCTGCTCTGCATCACATTGTTCTGTCATTCTTCTCTACTTCTGCTTGCTCTATCGTTCTGCTCTACTTCTGCTCTGCTCTATCATTCTACTCTTCTTCATCTCATTCTATACATCTTTTCAAATGTCACACCATGCCTCTCTTTCTTACTATTTCGTTCTTTTTCCATCCAGAACAGCCAACCATTCACAATCTGTCTCATCTTCTTTTATGCATACCTTCCCGACGGTTCCACTTCCCCTTCCCTCAGTCGAAACAAGAACACCTATCCTTGCAACTGAAACGCTAACAGATTTATCATCATGAGTCTATTTCTCTTAACAGATTCGTAACTGAAGCGTTAATGTGTGAGAAGAACAACAACCCTCAGATCACATTCAAATCTTATCCACACCATTGAATGACCTTTATTATTCTTCCCTTCTAAATCGATTTTCGACATTTCTTTGCCTAAGTTTCTCGACACTTTCACATCGTGATATTCAAAACTCCAAAATGGAGCTTATCTGGACTGACACCTTCTCTTCCCGTGACCAAGAGCTATGACCAAGGTTTTATGTGAAAGGTGCTTTCGCGATTTTGCATATCGCGAAATCGTAATGCCCGATGTTAAAAATTCTTGTCAATACCAAAACCCGATCTCCGACATTCCGTAAAGAAGTCAGATCAACGGTTCAGATCATTTCTTGATCTGATGGCTGCAAATACATCATGACTTCACATATCGCGATTTTGCAATTCATGTTGCAATCCTTACCATATCCCGATTTGTGAAACTCTGATATGGTATAAGATCAATGGTCCAGATCTGAGCTTGACTTGATGGCTACGATTAAAGCGCGATATCACATATCGCGATTTCGGGATTTATGTTGCATTGTGTTCTTGTCTCCTTGAATTCTCGATCCCCAAAAATCTGATACGGGCTGTGATCAACGGTCCTGATCATTTCTGGATCTGACGGTCCAGATTCAATCACGATTTCGTACATCGCAAAATCGGGGTTTTTGTTGCATGTGTTCTTGTCCTTTTGAACTCATGATTCATGAAACTCCAATGTGGAGTTTGATCAACGGTCCAGGTGCTATCTTGACTCAATGATTGCGATTGAATTGCAATATCGCGTTTCGCAATTTCGGAGTTCTTGTTGTCAGATGATCTTGACATTTCAAAGTCCCGATCCTCGATTCTTTGATGAAGCCTCCTGTCGAGCTTCTCCCGATGGTTCTCGATCATTTCCACGTGTCCACATGAATGGACGGTCCAAATCCCATCGGGATTTTGCGACTACTGCTGTCCCAATGCACACGACCTTCAGAACTCCGATTTCCTGATGACCGATATCCCGATCCCTTTCAGGACTTCTCTTCTTGCTCCCGAGGCTTATCTCCCTCGTAGCTTCCACAGGTCTGACGGCTGTCAACAACCCTGCACCAAATCTAATGGTTCTCGTTCTTTTGGGAAATTTGAATGGGATCCAATGGTCACTGACTCTTCTCCTCCTGATTATTGCTGCACTGCTATTCATTGCTGTTGTACTCAAGCCATCACTACAACCACAACTGTACTTTCCATCAATGACAACCATTCACTGATTCATTGTCTATTGCCAAAACGCATTCATTGTCTGTTGCCAACATGCATTCGTTGTCTTTGCAATATTTGCGAACAATCTCCCCCTTTGGCATTGATGGCAACACAAGCTCCCACATGCCTTTCGGACTCGACTCTGCTCCCAAAATGACTATGCTTCTTCTCCGCGCTCCGCTTGATTCTTCTTATTCTCTTCAACTCTTCTCTCGAAATGATTCTGCTTCGGTTCGACTCTTCTCCTGCTTCCGAAAGTGATCGACTCTGCTCCTGCTTCCAAAAGTGATTTTTTCTCCCCCTTTTACATCAATGTCAAAGAAGAAATATTCTCCCTCTGATATTGTTGCAAAACAGACTCCCCCTGTCATCTATAAGCATTTAGGAAATTCACCAGATATTTAATAAGCACTCCCCCTGACCAGGTGCACATATTAGACACAAGAGTTTATAACCCCCAACTTTTGACGAAGATATCCAAAAGGGGTTGCTGCTAATGGTTTAGTAAAGATATCAGCAATCTGTTATGTAGAAGGTATATAGTTCAGTTGAACAATTCTGTTTGTAACTTGTTCTCTGAGAAAATGGTACTTGATTGGAATATGCTTAGTCTTGGAATGAAGAATAGGATTCTTGGAGACACTAATAGCACTGGTGTTATCACAGTGAATTGGAATGGGATCAGTGTAATTTACCTTCAGATCTGCAAGAGTTTGTATCATCCATAAGATTTGTGTGCAGCAAGTAGCAGCAACAATGTATTCTGCCTTTGTAGTGGATAATGAGATGGATCCCTTCTTTTTACTAATCCATGCAACTAGTGAGTCACCCAGAAAAAATGCTCCTCCACTGGTGCTTTTTCTCTCATCAACACAGTTTGCCCAGTCAGCATCTGAATAAGAAATTAACTGGAAATTCTGATTTCTAGGGTACCACAGTCCATATGTCATTGTTCCCTTCATATATTTGAATATTCTTTTGACAGCTACCAAGTGACTCTGTTTAGGAGCAAACTGAAAACGACCTACCATTCCAATAGCTTGCATTATATCAGGACGAGATGTTGTGATGTACAAAAGACTGCCTATCATTGAAGGATATGTCCTTTGATCAACATCAGGTGAGATATCATCTTTGCTCAGCTTGCAACCAACCACCATAGGTGTGATGACTGTAGAGGAATCTTCCATCTGAAATTTCTTCAACATTTCTTTCAAATATTTTTCTGGAGAAATGAAAATTCCTGCAAAGCTTTGTTTTACTTGTAAGCCAAGAAAATATGATAGTTCTCCTATCATGGGCATTTCAAATTCTGTCTGCATAGAATTATCAAACCACTGGATAGATGATTCATTAGTACAGCCAAAAATAATATCATCTACATATACCAAAACAATTAGTAAATCATCCCCTTCAGACTTAATGTAAAGGTTACTGTCAACAGTACCTTTCTTGAATCCCTTTTCTTGTAGAAATTTGTCCAGTCTATAATACCAAGCTCGTGGTGCTTGTTTTAGTCCATATAAGTCCTTCTTCAGCTTACACACATAATTAGGATTGTCTGTCAATGAGAATCCTTCAGGTTGTTCCATATATACTTCTTCCTCTAGATCTCCATTAAGAAACGCTAACTTAACATCCATCTGATAAACTTTGAAATTCTTATGACAGGAATAAGCAAGAAACATTCTAATAGCTTCCAATCTTGCCACTGGTGCAAAGGTTTCATCAAAGTCCTGACCTTCAACTTGTGCATATCCCTTACATACCAATCTGGCTTTATTTCTAACAACTTGTCCTTTTTCATTCATTTTATTCTTGAATACCCATTTGGAACCTATTACATTCTTATCTTCAGGTCTAGGGACCAGCTCCCAAGTATTGTTCTTCTCAATCTGATCCAGCTCTTCATTCATTGCTCTAATCCAATCTTCTTCCTAACTAGATTCCTCAAAAAATTTAGGTTCAGTCATAGATAAAAAGGCAACATGAGATTGTTCTGAGTCCTTAATCAGTTTCCTTCTAGTCTGAACTCCTTCATTTATATCCCCAATAATCTAGTTTTCAGGATGATTCTTTCTGATAATTCAGAGAGGAGATTTTGCTTGCTTCTGTTGACTTGCATCAGTTTGAATGTTCACATCTTCATCTGATCCATCCTCTTCTCTTTCTGATCCTTGGACCTGTTCATCTTCATCTTCAACTGTCTCTTCGGCTCTTGGTTCATCACTGCTTATTTGTCTGACTGGAATTTCTTCATCAACTTTTACATCTATACAGTCAACTAGCTTATGCAGTCTTTTATTGTAGCATATGTACCCTTTACTGTTTGTAGCATAACCCAAGAAAATGCCTTCATCAGCCCTGTCATCATATTTTCCAATATTTTCATCATTGTTCTTGATATAACATGTGCTCCCGAAAACTTTAAAAGTTTGATTGAAGCAGGTCTTCCAAACCAAAGTTCATAAGGGGTCTTGTCATTGTGTGGTCTGAGATGAGCTTTGTTAAGGATATGAACAGCTGTATGAATTGCTTCCACCCAATATGTTTGAGGTATGTTATTTTCATTCATCATAGATCTTTCCATTTGTTGTACTGACTTGTTCTGCCTCTCAACAAATCCGTTTTGTTGTGGAGTCCTTGGAATTATGTAATCTCTTTTGATCCCATTTTTATCACAAAATTCTTTGAAGTTTCCAGAACTGAACTCTCCTCCTCTATCAGACCTTACTGCCTTTAAACTTTTTCCTGTTTGATTCTCAGTCAAAGCCTTAAACACTTTGAATTTTTCAAGTGCTTCAGATTTTTCTTTCAAAAAGGCTACCCAAGTTAGTCTAGAATAGTCATCAATAATTAACATAAAGTAATTTTATTTTCATGTACCTTCTTTCCTTGATGGTCCACATAGATCCATGTGTACTAACTGGAGAGGTTTTTATGTTGAAGGAAAGGTTTTTTATTTGAATTGAGTGCGAGTAATCTTTCCTATCTAACAAGGCTTACAGATAGAGTCATATGGATTTGATATCTTCGGAAGATCTTTTACTGCCCCATTGTTTTTGAGCTTGATTGTGTGATCAAAATTTAGGTGACCAAGTCTCCTATGCCACAGCCAACTTTCATCATATTTTCTTAAGTTGCATTCTTCTTCTTCTTCTTCTTT
>ML797546.1:97993-109169 GCA_009831015.1 Picea engelmannii
GACTGACCAAAGAAAATTATCAAATAAAAAGAAAAAGAAAAAAACGGTATATACAGTGGGAATTTTGGAAACCAATTATTCCATATAGTGTTTTAAGTAACGCCCGTTGACAGGGGCGTTGAGGATTTTACCGTCCAAATTTTCTAACATAAACGATTTTTTTTCTTCAGGAGATGCAACCTTGAACGGTCCGTACCAAATGTGATCGAATTTACCATGTTTCACTAAGTCTTCCTTCCTAGCATCCCATTTTAAAACCAAATCTCTGGGGAGAAAATCCATGTCTTTGGCCTTACGATCGAATAGTTCTTTCATGTCATCTTGGTATTTCTGCAGCCTTTCGTCCACTTCGGCCCTATGTTGTTGAACTTCAATCAACTATTTTATTCTTCTTGTGACATGATTTGGTTCTTCCTTCTCATCCTGCCAAAGTTTCATTACGGAAAGCACTAGATTTATAGGTAATACTATGTCAGTCCCTTACACCATTTGGAAAGGAGAAGTACTGATAGACTTTTTCGTGCCTATCTGATTTTCCCACAAAGTGTATTTCAAATGCACATGCCAAGATTTCTTTTTTTCTCTCAACAATTTCTTAACTATATTGATTAGGCTCTTGTTTGAAGACTCGGCCATACCATTTCCCTGGGGGTAGTATGTCGTGCAATGACCAAGCACAATATTATAATTTTGGAAAAAACTAACCATAGCCATAGATTTAAAAGCATGTGCGTTATCTATGAATATCTTTCAGGGGTAGCCGAATCTAGACAGAATGTTCTCTTCTAGGAAATCTATTACCACTGAATCCTTAGCCCTTCTAGTTGGAATAGCCTCCACCCATTTGGTGAAGTAATCTGTAGCAGTCAGGATCCATCTATGTTGAGCGCTAGAATGAGGATTAATTTCACCTATGAAATCTAATCCCCATTGCTCAAAAGGATCTTTCGTTTTGATCGAAACCAACAGCATGGCTGGAAGATTATGCTTGCATGCGAAAAATTTGCAAGGGTTTCAGGCTCGGACCTTGGCGTTGACGTTTGAGAAAAATTTGGGCCAATAATATCCTACCCTTAGGATCTTATAAGTCGTTTCCCTCCATGTGTGATGTCCTCCACACACTCCTTCATGAAATTGGCTTATGACCTTCTCTATTTCTGATTCAACCAAACAAACCAACAGGAAACCAAGTGGGTCCTTCCAATATAATTGTCTTTCGGATATACAGTACTTGACCGCATTCAGCTTAAGCATTCTGGCTTTAGATGGGGGTAAGTCACTCGGGCACTTCAAATTCAACAGATAGGAAACTGTATATTTGTACCAATCTGATGAAACAAACTTCTCTTCGATCTTGATTTCAGTTGTTTGTTCATCGAGCTTGTTCATGTCCACACACTCTTCACCTCCCTGTAGGCCATTTATTCTGAGAGCTCTGAAATTTGATTCAGCTAAGATTATATCCAAACCTTGTCCGTTTACTAGTCTCGTTGGTCTTATCTCTAGGTTGAATTCTTGAATTTTGGCAAGCCACCATCCTCTTTTTCCATCACTGTCAGACTGAACCAAAATGTCTCTTACAGAGCTGGTGGGTACATAGACAATTACCTTGGAATGTAACACATAGGTTCTGAAAGCCTTTAACACCTTCACCATAGAATATGCTTGTTTTTCCATTATATCATATCTGAGTTCGGCGTCTCGAAGACTTTTTCTAAAAAAGGCTATCGGTTGCTCGAAACCTTCTTCATTCTTCTAGAGGAGTACTGTGGCATGTGTGTGTTTGGAGGTGAATGAGAAAATAAGAAAATCCTTTAGATAATTAGGGCTTGCTAGTACGGGTGCCTCGCTTATAACCTTCTTGATGCGTGCAAACAATGCTTTAGCCTCTGTTGTCCATCTCACTTCATTGTTTTTCTTTAGCATATATGTGATCAATTTCATGATTTCAACAAAGTTTGGAATAAATCTCCTCAAAAAAAATATTTTTCCTAAGAATGATTGAATCTCTTTTACATTCCTAGGGATATTTATTGTGTCTATAGCTTCGACTCTTTTAGGGTCAATTCTAATTCCATATCGAGACACAATATGGCCCAAGATTTTACCTTCTTGCATAGCAAAGTGAGACTTTTTGGGGTTTAAATAAAAACCAAACCTGCGACATTTCGCAAACGTCTGCTTGAGATGTATCAAATGATCTTCATCAGATTTAGGAAAAACGGTTAGATCATCAAGATAGATAACTACAAATTTGTCCCTTTCGCCAATGAAAGCAACAGGGATGATTTTAAGGATGGAAATTTATTTTAAAATTTAGAAACCTTGGCGAATCTTACTAATCCTTCATATGCTAACTATAAATGATTGGCGATTTTTTGTAAAAATATTCAAATTTCTAAGTATTTTATATAATTTTTATAAAATTTTGGTGATTTTTAAGGTAAAATAATTTTATCCTATAGAATTTGGGCGAATCATTTTTAAAATAACGAATCTTGTTTTTGGAAAAACCATGAAAAATTAGCCCATGAGAGAAATTTAGCCCCTAAAATCATCCATGGAAAGCGATATCCATAGAACGTTGGAAAGTGGCACCTGCATTAATTAAACCAAAAGGCATCTTGTCATACATAAATGTACCCCAAGGGGTGGTGAAGGTTGTTTTTTCTTTATCGTGTTCGCTAACGACAATTTGATTGTACCCGGAAAACCCGACGATCATCGACATCCTATTTGCCCCAACTACTTTTTCTAAAATGTGATCCATTTTGGGTAGGGGGTAATTATGTTTGAGGGAAGACTTATTTAGATTTCTGAAATCGACACATAGTCTAATTTCCCCGTTTTTCTTTCTAACTGGGACCAGGTTTGCTACCCAATCAAAGTATCTCAGTGGTACAATTATTTTTGCATCCAGGAGCTTTTTGACTTCTCTTTTGATCACGGGCAATAAAATAAGATTGATTTGTCTGAGTTTTTGTCTAAAGGGTTTGACACCAGGCTTTAGGGGTATCTTATGTTCAATCACAGTGGTGTCATAGGTTCTCAGTTCTTCATATGACCAAGTGAAAACGTCCTTGTACTTTCTAAGCAACTTCGCATATTTACTTTTGATTTATGGGGACATATATTTGGATAGTTTCACCATCTGAGGGTTTTCTTTAGTACCTATGTCACAGTCATCAACCTCTTCAGGTTGAGGCTGTAGAGTGGATTTTGAAGGGATATCATCTTGATTGAATAATCTTTCCAAGGGACTCAGGCCCTTGGGGATCTGGTTATTTTTAAGAACGAGCATTCGGTGATTCGTGATTTTATTGTGGAACTCTTGAGGATCCTCCCCTTCCTACATGATCCAAATAGGATCATTTTGATTTTCTTGATCAGTATGCATTTTGGCAAACTCATCTATTGATTCTAAAAATTTGCGAAGATGTTCATCGTCCTCAAATACTTGCTAATGTTGTATGTTATTCGGTATAGAAGGTCGGTGCCTCATTTGTATGTGGTACTTAAGTTTAAACGCAATGGGAGGTGTGAAAGTTGAGGCTGCTTTGGCTAACACATCAGCCTATTGGTTTTCAGTCCTTGGAATGAAATGAACCTTCATAAAGGAGAAGAAATTTTTTATCAGATCCCAGACGCAATTCCTGTAGGACCTCAACCTAGGATGTTTGGCCTGGTACTGTCGGTTTACCTATTTTATGATTAACTCGACATCACCAAAGACTTCGAGGTTTTTTGTTTTCATTCTCCTAGCGGCTTCTAATCCTAATACTAAGGCTTCATACTCCCATATGTTATTTGTGCAGTCCACATTCCACTGTAGCCTACAGGAAAAGGGGATTACAAATTGATCATCAGGAGCCACAAGGAGTGACCCTGCTCCATATCCTAAGTAGGATGAAGCACCATCAAAAAACATCTTCCACACACCAGAGCTATATACATTTTTTTTAATTTTTTCTTTTTCTGTTTTTTCTTCTATACAACTTTCATCTATATCTACATCAACATCATCATCAATGGATAAGATACAACTACCTAAATATTGATTAGAAATATATACAGGGTGGTTATTTTGGTTATGTGGATCACCTACCGTGAATGTCAACCTAGTTTCTTTGTACAGACGCGTGTACTATCCTCCAAAAACTGGAATCGTAGCATATGTCATGTCAAGTTGGAGAGATCCTCCAAGCTTGGCACCCCATGACCTAGATAAAAACATACCATATTTAGGAGGGATATCAGTGACCACTACATCCATAAGAATGATTTTTGCAGGTATTTGTGCCATACTTACCACCAGGTCTTTAATCATGCCAATGCATTTGACTTTTCTTGAATCAAATGAATATAAATCTCTATAAGCCCTAGTGATTTCAAGACCTAATTTATCCATAATAGCTTTAGGCATCACATTGTGGGATGCTCCAGAATCTAGCATGCAGTTATGGAGTAGGTGGTCAAACAAGGTTAACGTGATATAGAAGGGGGCCACAATGTCTCTCGCACCTTCAAAATGCGGACCAAAAACTATGTTCGGCTTGTCATATTCTAAGTTGATGACATCGGCCTAGGTTTCGTCTTCTGAAAAGCTAATCATCTTGGCAATTTGTTTTCTGCATATGGGATTTTTAGCCAGTTCAACAAGTGGGATAGGGATTTTGATTTTATTTGTTTCATTTTCCAGACTAAAATTTCCCAAGGCCTTGTCGCTCTCTATGTTGGGGGCTTCAATTCCTTTCTTTTCAACTTTTCTTTGTGGTGCAAATTTGGTTTCACTCACAGGGAACTGTGTTTTCATAGAGGGTGTTCCTACTGACTTTGACTTGACATGTTGCATGTCACTGATTTGGGTTTTTGTAGTCTGTTTGTCAGCAACCCTTGGAGTCACTTCATCAATTTCACCCCTAGGCAAGATCTTTTTTGTTGGGGCGGTTGGAAGACTCTTGTTCCTAGGTATTAAATTATATTTCTCATTTAGTTCGGATATAATATCATTAGCGATACCCTGATAAGAAAAATATTAAGAATTATCGTTGCTAACATCGTCTTCCGATCTAATTTCTTTATTTAAGGATCTTTCGTAATCTTGTCTTGATAAATAGGGTGATTTACTATCGTCGCCAAGATTATTTATATCCTCATCTAACTCTTCAAAATCTTCTAGATATTCCTCACCAATAAAGTTTTCACTTTTGAAAGGGGTTGGGATTTTTTTATCCTCATTCTTAATTGTTTTCTGTGGGGCTTGAGGATCAGGATTCCTTCTAAAATCCTTCCTAGGAAAATTATCCCTTTTCGATTTATCTAGTTCTATTTTTGAGATCTTATTTGAAAGTTCTCTAATTACCCTAGCCATCTCATCTATTTTATCTCCCAAGGATTTCCCTAATCCTGAGGGTCCACCTTGCTCTTTGAATTTCATACTTTCTTTGTTCCCGATTTCTATTTTTTCTTTTAACTTCCCTGATGTCATCATGTTCGATTCTATTTCTAGAGCATCATCTTGCATTTTTGTAAGATCTACTGATCTCCTTTATCTCAATAATAGAGCGAAATCAGGATCAAAGGCTCCAACAAAAGTCACCTTTGTTGCGGGTTGAGAAGGTTTGACCTTGACCAGGATTTTTTTATACAACTTGTTAAACCTTTGCATGAACTCAAGAACTGATTCTAAGTTTTTCTTTCTAAGGGCTCCAAATTCAGTGAGGTAATAGAGGTGGTCTATCCTTTCCTCCCATTGTCTGATAAAAGTGTTTTCAAGTTCTTCATAAGATCTTAGAGATCCTGCTGCTAAGGCTCGGAACCAGGTTCTCACCTGTCCTTCAAAAGTCTGAACGAGGAGTCTAGAATAGACATCTTCGTGTTTGATTCCAAGGATGTCGACAAATTGGTCAAAGAAATTTATGTGTTCTTGAGTGGTTAAATCTCCTTCCCCTATAAATTTGGTAAGTATTTTCATATAATTTTTGGGAAGGTCATGTCGGGGAACAAGGAGGACAAGGGGGGCATATCTGGTAGCTACCTTAGCGAAGATTCCAGGAAGCGGTGCTTGGCCGCCTACTGGTCCTCCTGGAACACCGCCCCCAGCTCCTGCACCTCCATGTGCAACCATTAATGGATTTGAGGCTGAAACTCAGAGTGTGTAAGGAGAAGGTTCATAGAATTTTGGGATATATATTTCAGGAAAAGAGAATGTATCGTTTGAAAGGGGAAGTGAGACGGATCTCTCAAGTGTTTCCTTAACTTTCAACTGCGTAAAATTAGGCTGACAAATAGTATGTACGGGTGAAATGATTTGTCTAAGGGATCTTCATGATTTTAAAATCTTTTCTGGATCCGAGAATGGTGAGGTCTTCTTGTCGTCCGGGTTCTTTCTGGTGTTCTTTCGGCTAATAGCTAGTTTACTTATCATGGAGTCACTAAGTGAAAAATAAAGGTAGCCTTAGAAGGTTTTCTATCTTTGTTCACTATCAAAGAAAGAAAGTGTCAATGTCGTTCTTCCCAGGGAAAAGTTTCGTTTCTTCATCCCCGACAGTGGTACCAAAAAATATGTTGTTCCTGAGTTTATACTTTAAGGCTCTAAAGTATACCATCAAGGCATCCGAAAAGATAAAGAGAATTAAGGGGTAAGAATCAATTGTAAAAGGTAAATCAGAGTTGGTTTCTCAACTGTCTCTGTCCAACTTCCCATTGTTCTTGGATGTTGATATCTCTCTCAATAACTGCCCATGAGCATTCTTATTCAACCTGGGTGGTTGTTGTTTGTAGAATAGTATTAAATAAATTCAAAGCAATACTAGTTTGGTCTTGAAGGCCAGGTTCTATGTTAGGATGTCTATTATTTGGGATAGTCACGGGGAGTAAAATTCTATTGAATTATAAAATGTTTAAAGATTTTTTTCTTCAGTTTTGAGGGATAAAGTAGAGAAGGAACTTGGAACTCAAAATAATAACACAATAACAGTAGAGGTTGTTTCCTATAATTGAAACAATTTGAGAATAATAAAATAACAACAAAAGTAACACTGTCGAAAATATGAGGCTTTAATCATGAAATAATCTCATATCATAACAGAAGCAGGAGAGAAAAATGAAATTTCTAATGAAGTATACAATATAACCATCCAGATGACCTACAGGTCTTGAAACTGCTGGTACAAATCACAGAGGAAAAGCTGTAAATGATTAGATAATTAAATAAATTCAAACTACACTAGAATTTTAAATTAAACTATAGTTGATCATTCATTAGAAAGATATGGAAAGAAAGATGTTGAAAGATATTTAAAACAGAGTAAGGAACACATAGCTTCAAGTTGACATAATTTGGAATCTCTTCTATATTATCTATATCATTGTAAGTCGTAAAATTTCTAATACAATCGACACCCAAAAAACCAAAAAAAGCCTTTTCTTAGTCTTGTGAAATTATATTTATACATGATCACCAAACATTTTTCCCATTGGTGATTAACTAACTTCTGAAAACTAACGGTTACATGAATGACCAATGTTGAACCATTTACATTTCTATTTTAACTGATTTATTATTTCAATGATGAAAATATCCATAACAGTATTTCATGTCTGCGTTGATGAACTTCCTTCTTCTGTTTTAAGACAGCGAATACATTTTCCCAGGAACTGCACCAAAATTCTGGGAGCTTCTGGAATATCTTTTGCCTCAAATAGGAAAAACTTTCTCTGTAGTTCAGGCAGACGGTCTTCGATTATCTTTCTTCTGAAATTAATAGTTTGTAACTTTAATTTCGGCATCACTATCCATTTGTCGATTTGAATGACATTGATTACCTTTATTTTTGGGATCTCTACCTGAATTTCTTCCAGATCCTCCTTGAATCTTAATTGATGCTTAACAATGTTAATTTATCCTAAAAACCGTGGATAGTTGTTTCTTCCAATGTTCAATGAAGCTTTCTCTAAAAGGTTGAAAATTCCTTGACAGTCATCATTAACCTCTCTAGTTATTCTCTTGTTTTCTGCAAGGTTTGCCTCCCATACCTTGAGTATTATATCACCCTTAATCTGCTCTGAAACAGATAGCTTTCAAGCCTCTCCGACCTCATCTTTTGTTGAAAGAGCCACTTCTTTTTGAAAAGTTTTTCTAGCCGCTTTCACTTCTCTCTCTTTCAGGAGAATACTCTCCAAGGATTTACTTGTTTCCTGAAAGTAATTTTGAATAAATTCCAGCTTAAAAAACACTCCTTGTTGCTCTTTTTATATCTTTGTATGTATTTCCAACACCTGGGCTTGGAAGATTTCATGCTCAACCACTTGATTTTGAATGAAATTAATCTTATCTTGTAACTGTTTATTCATTTCTTCTTGTTGTAAGACCTGTGCTTGACTGACCTGTATTTTCATGTTTGCTTCATCTAAGCTTTCTTTCAGTTTTTGAATCTCTTGAATATCATTGAATTGGGCTCGTTCTAGACCCTTTTTTATCTCCGGACTGATACTTCTTTCAGTCTCCTTTAATTGATTTTGTAGCTAAGCTATCATCTGATCTTTCTTCTCCAACATAGTTCTCAAATTACCCACGGAGCATAAATTTGTCGATGCTAAGGCTCCCATTGTGCCTACTATTTCTGTAGCGAATTCTCCCTCTTTAAGTTTTTTTCCATCTACAATGATCTTATGCTTTTTAATCATCATATCTCCTCTTGGATGCAATTCCTATTTTAGGATAGCCTTTCTCTTTTTACTGAAAAAATAATTGGATGAAGGAATCTCATCCCTAGAAATAGGCTCAAGATCACTAACGTATAGAGCTCCCTCTTGGGGGTTTCCATAGGTAGACTGCAATGGATTCAAAGAAGTAATGGGACTTCCAAGTTCTGTCGATGTTGTTCCTCCTCCTTTTTTGGGAAAATCCTCAGGGATTTCTGGGGATGTTTCCAACTCCTTTCCCTTCTCTAGCTCTGATTTTTCTGTCTGAGGAACTTCTGTTTCTTGTGAAGGCATTTCAATTTCCTTCATTTTTCCCTTTGTATTTGCTTTATCCTGTACATCTTTTTCAAAACCTGGGGGAGGCCCTTCCTGCTTTGGAGGAGGGTTCATGGATTCACCCTGCAAAATCTTTGGCAAACAACTTCGCCTGTGACTTTGGAAGGACATGAAACCAATCTGTAAGTCGGGTGATAAAGAACGTACCCTGTTCAATTCCTCCTCATAGGTTTTAACCTCTTTAAATATATCATCATAAACATAATTTTCATGTTCATAAGCTTTCATATTGCATTGCATCAAATGTATTTTTACTAATTGATAAGGGTCATGCTTTCTATGTTCGATATCTACCAGTTTAACTTCTTCTAGTGCTTTGGCTTCCACTTTAGAATGGCCTAGGTTTAGAAATGAGAATTTCCTGACATGTACAGGGAAGATTGGTCAGGACCTCTTTTGAGCTGCCTTTAGCTCTATTCCAATACATCCTTTCACTATTTGGTGTGCTACCTCCCTCAATACCAATCTGTCTGGGAGGAATTTTGGAAGAGCATAAGGGGGAATTGAGCAACCATAAACCCTAATGTAAGAGAAGTTTTCATCAATGAACCAGTTGGCTATTACTTTGAGGTTTTATGAGATTGGCTCAGAAATGCGAGGGGGTTCACATCCATAAAACATTTTATGCATTGGAATTACTATCAAATGACAAATTTCATAAAACACATTATCAACATTTTCTTCCCATGGCACAGAGTGATACTCATGAATGGGTTCGGGGAAGGTTATGTTCCAACTCCAATTCATCAAGGGAAATGGAGTCACAAAGCAGATTGCGTCCATAATGTATGCCGACATGTAAAATGCCACTGGCTGACCTTTAGATCTTGCAACTCTGTAATTTGAAACTTCTTGGGCTAGGTTATCAGACAAAATCTTGCTCCAGTTGAAAGTGTATCCTTCTGATGCTTCTTCTAAAAAGGGCACCCATTCTGCAGGAAAATGGTAGGGATTCTTTTTCCCGAAAAGTCTACACAACATAATGGCTACATAGACCATATACTCATTCAAAGATGTTGTGGCATAAACTCCATGGGTATCGGCCCTAAATTTCAATGGACATCTCCACCATTCTCTGATTAAATCGGGATAAGTTCGGTCTTCCTTAGTACACTCCTTCCTTTGAAATTCAGTTAAAAACTCGGCATTATAAATGTGCTTAGGATTTGGTGAGAGTTTGTACATTACTTGTATATGCTTTGGCCTGAATGAGTCAACAATGACCGCTTGATCGTTTAAAATTCTTCTTGTTGGGATGTCAACCTTCTCCAAGGCCCAATTGATCATGTCATTGTATGCCATGAGCCGAGGGTGTGCTACGATCTTATGAATCTCCAATTCTGCTATATCCCGAAAGTGATTCTCAGAATCAGCAGGAGAATTTTTTATTTCATAATCCAGGAATTCATAGATTTGTCTCCAAGATTTAATTGATTTGATGGCATGTGGTGTAGTGTCAGATATGATATCTCCTTCTGGGTTACGCATCTCCTCTGTATCTTCACTCTTTTTTGGTGCTTTCTTTGGCGCCATAACTCTATGTGTTGGACAACTGAGAGGGGGGGGGGTGAATCAGTTGTTACCATGCTTAAACAATTATGCTTCTTTTAAACTCTTTGTTGAGACACTAAATGATGATCAAAATAATGCAGGGGAATAAACAATGGCATATTCAGCATCAGTCACACATATGAGAAACACAGAGAGATATTTCCTGAGGAAACCCATACAGGGTAAAAACCTCTTTTTCTTTATATGATAAGTAATAGTTACATTCTTTACATTATCATACATATGAGCACCAACTCATAGTGAGGCTACAACCTCTGTTTTGCAAGATGCAACTTGCCGAGAGCACCAACTCTCTGTTTTCTCTAGCACCCACTAGAAGGAAGCACCAACTCCCTGGTTTCTCTAGCACCAACTAGAAGGAAGCACCAACTCCCTGGTTTCTCTAGCACCAACTAGAAGGAAGCACCAACTCCCTGGTCTCTCTAGCACCAACTAGAAGGAAGCACCAACTCCCTGAGTGTTTCCAGCACCAATTGGATGGAAGCACCAACTTCCAATCATATAGGCACCAACCTGTATAACAGAGAACAAGAGTTCTCCCTTGCACCACCCTGCCACCCTG
>ML797546.1:110851-148509 GCA_009831015.1 Picea engelmannii
TCAAGGAACTTTGACATATCCAACTCGCGATCCTCA
This sequence comes from Picea engelmannii, assembly GCA_009831015.1. Lineage (NCBI taxonomy): Eukaryota > Viridiplantae > Streptophyta > Pinopsida > Pinales > Pinaceae > Picea > Picea engelmannii. The sequence continues at coordinate 110,888 of ML797546.1, forward strand.
AAACTCCGATGACTACGCTCCTGGTCCATATGACCATTATCCTCAGGACCGTAGCCAAACCTTCACTCCCTTTAAAGACCTTGCAGGTTCTCATTGATCCAACGGTGTTCGGGTCCCTGCGCTCGGATCTGACGGCTGAGACCTATCCTCCTATCGAGCTTCTCCCGGTGGCGCCCGATCGCTGCCACGCATCCTTCCAAATAGACGGTCCTGATTATGTCGGGATTTCACCTTGGCTTTTCCCGATGGTAAACCTCATACAGCTTCTGTCTGATCTGACGGCCCTCGTTCTTTCAGGAAATTTGAATGAGATCCTGTGGTTGTGGATCTCTGTCTTCCTTCTCTTCTGCAAATTCCTGTACTTTGAGCTTTGCCTTTGCTGCGCGCGTTTTCTTCAACGTTGTTCCTCCTGAGCTTTCACGTCTGAATCCCCAAGGGATTTTTATCCTTCTTATCCTACCATCTCCACTACTGTACTTGCCATCAATGACAAGTTTATGCTGCCTGTAAAACATGCCAACAATCCTTTGTACATTCTTCCTTCCTGCACCCATGCCATCTTCATTGTTGTACTTGCCATCAATGACAAGCATATGCTACTTGTTAAACATTTTCCAACACTATGTTATATGGAAAACCTGTCACAGAAAAGAAGCATATGAGCTTGGCTGAATGCGAATTACCTTTGAAAGATAGAACAAGCATAGGTTTTGGAAAACAGACTTTTAATTCGCCTTAAACTCGTTTTATGACAAAAACACTGACGCAGTTGACCTGTAATTAATTACATTAAATGCAAAAAGTATTTCTGATATATGCGAAACATTTATCAGTTATCTGTTTATTAATATGGTTGTATTTCGGCAATACCAGATTCAAAATTTGAAATATTTCATTCAACGGTACCGAAAATAAGAAAATACCAAAATAATTTAATTACCGTTAATTGTGTTTTTAAAACAGAGTTAGTCTGGTTTAAAAGCTAATTATGGTTCGAGACTTCGCATTTCAGGGTTTTGAGGATCATGGATACATGAGGTATGTCATCAATAGACCCCGATTCCTGAAACTGCAAAATCACGATGAGATTAAGTTAATCCTTAACTTTGAATTAGTATATTAATTAATCAGGATTAAAGACTAACTTCCAATAAAAGGGTTAATTCGGTCTAAACACAGATTATGAATCAGGACTTCGCGCTTCAGGATTTCAGGGATCATGTTGACAAGAGGTATGTTATTGTTGAACCCCAATTCCCGAAAGTGCAGAATCACGATAAGATTAAGTTAATCCTTAACTTCTGTATTAGTGAATTAATTAATCAGGATTTAAACTAACTTTCATTCTTTCGGGAAATCAGGGATCGGGATTTCATGATTCAATATGTATTAAAACATATGTTCTCAATAAACCCCGAATCCTAAAAAAAATTTTAAGTTAATGTTAACTCCTTTAGGTTTTAAGCTTATCATGATTAAAAAATAACTTTATAGAAAGTGCGTCGAGACTTTTATAACATTTTTGGTTTTTTTTTCTTTTATTATTTAAAGAATAAAGCTTGTCGGGATTTTGGTATCGGCCTTTTGGAAATGAAAGTGAGGGTTATGCTTTATGATAAGCCGAAACCTGAAAAAGGAAAATTTTGGCCTTAGAAATAAAAACTTTAAAAACTGTTTCAACACCCCCATCGTTACAGGCGCTTGCTAAATCTCCCTCCTATTCTAGGAGGATTTCCTAGTCTTGCTAACTCATTGGCCTGAACTTATCACACCCCTGTGAGTGCCACTGTCTTGTGATCATCTTTGCTTGGTTCCACCTTACTTGGATCCACTTTCCAAGGTCAATCATCCACTCACTCTCCTTTACACAGAGGCAGGGGACCAACTTCTTCTCAAGGGGGAAGCACAAACCCACCTAGCCCCCTTCAAAGGTCATGTACTCAAAACACTCACACCATGGTTGGAACTGACCCTCCACCAACACTCCATATGCCATATTTGGCTTCTCTCAACATACCAGATCTAAGAAATCTCACCAATGATCCTATATTGCATGACCCCACATGGCCTGCAATGCCTACCAAACTCCCTTTAGACATCCCCAAGTTTAAAGGAAAGGCAGGAAATGATCCTGCCAACCATATCATGACCTTTCACCTATGGTGTTCTTCAAACAACATCATGGAAGATTCCATCCAATTGAGGTTATTTCAACGAACACTCACTGGCCCATCAGCCAAATGGTATGTAGAAGAAAAATATGGGTCCCACGCGACTTTTGAATCCTTGGCCAAAGAATTCTTTACCTTCTTTCAATTACTCGTTCATCATGACATTAGCCTTGAAATACTCTAAGACTTCAAACAAACCGCCTCCGCACATATTGTCAACCACATCCATGAATGTCGTTAGCAACGTAGCCTCTACAAAGCTAACGCTACCCCCCAACAATTTCTCAATTGGTTCCTCAAATCACTTTTTTCCCTCCTTGCCAAAGATGTGGCCACCACCTTACCCCAGACTGAAGAAGAAGCCATTAGCAAGACCCAATAGTTCGAAATCATTTATGCCCAGTCTGGATACCTATACACGATACTCCCAGATGCACCTAGACCCATGCCATTTGGCCAAGACAAACCTGGGATGTCTCACTCAGCAGATGGATTGATTGGTAACGCTACACACCACAACCCATAGCCTCAACAACTGCCCATGTATGTCACACCTCAATATTCATCGGCATATGGAGGAATCCCTTATTATCCTTCTCCCCCTTATCAACAACCATGCCCTATTTTCCGGCCTCCACCCATAAGTGGACCCCCGCCGGCACCCCTAATTTGCCCACCTATCCAACCAAGTGTCAGTACTCCCTCTACCATGGCCTATACCCTAAGCACTAATGAAAGTGCCATCCCTTCCTATGTACCTTATGGATCATCGCCACAACATAATCCGTACTTTCCATTTTCTGGCCCCCCACAACCTATGGCTCCACCACAAGGACCACCACATTCTAGGGTTAATTTTGTTCAACCTTCTCCCATTCAGCAATATAAAAATTTTGAACAAATGAACACGGAAAATCCATCCCATCAATCAAACAATGCCAAAAATAAAGGAAAAAAATGGAACAATAATAATCCCGGACCAGGGGGAAACCAAAACCAACCCCAGCAGAACCAGTCTGTCGGGGGCAACCAAAACTAGGGGAATCAAAACCCCCAAGGAGGAAACAACAACAAATGTCAGGGAAGGAACAACAAAAATATTAGGACCACCTTCCCTTATGCCCTTTGTGGTGATTTTGGTCACTATACTCACCATTTCCCCCAAATTACGGACTTTAAACAGATGAAAGACTCTGTGAATGGACCACGTCACTCAGCACCGCCTGCCCCTTTGCAGGCCCCACAACCATATGTGAAAAATCCACCCCCATCTATGCTACAAAACCCCATCCCACACCAGGGAGTAATGAACACCCAACAAGACATGCAACCTACCCTACCATAGATGGGACAATATCCCAATCCAGGTAATCTTGTCGATCGCACTATCCTCCTCACTACTGAAGAAGAAGTTCTTCTATAAACATGCTGTAAGGACCCAGAAATGTCCTCTTTTTCACTACATATTTTGAACATTCAACCTTCTCATTTCTAAGATAAATGACTATTTTAATGAGTACCAAGACCCTTTTTCCCAAGGTATGAACTATTCATCTTGCTTTTATATTTTCATTTACTTAGCATGTTTGATTGGTAACGTTCACATATTTTACATATGAAATGATTTAACTAATGATCAAAATGTTAGAATAGACCACTTCGAGAAATTCACCGTTGTTATAGCTATGTGCCAATCTTGGAAGCTGTTACATGACTTCTGCAATGGATGCCACAAATCCTGGAAGTTGTTACATGACTTCTGCAATGGATGCCACAAATCCTAGAAGTTGTTACACAACTGAAGCCTGTTAATCTTGGGAGTTGTTACAACAGATGCCATCAGTCCTATTGTTTTACGACTGCTACAACACCTATTGATTAGATATGCTGGCTCACGATGTTGATCAAGGAGAATTTTATATTTTGTATTAATGATATCTAACGAACATCTTGAGAATCGGGGATTCTCAAGACTGTTTTGTTTATGAACACTGATTGACTCTGACTTTAAATAGTAGAGCTTTTGTAATGTAAGGGGTTGTTAGTCTTTTTCCTTGGAAGAAAGAAATAGAAGTAGTGCTTATTTTACTCAGACATTTTCTGGCAATTGAATGAAAGAGTGGATTGAATTTCTTTAGCAGACTGTAACCTATCTTTTTGAGTGGATTCAATGAGAAGGAAAGGGCCCACCTTCCTCATCGATTCCCCTCTATTTCAAATTCTAGATTAGTCATTTTTGTGAATGATTTAACTGTTAGATATTTCTGGAATACAACTGTTGTTATAGTTTAGTTCGCTCTTTGTAAATGCACATAAACTTGTCTCATGAGAATTAGAAATCAGTTGTTGAACATTGCTGGAGAATTGTTTTTCCTTTGTCTACATTAGGTTAAAATCTTATTTTGGAGAAATAAAAGTGTGAAGTAGCCTCTTGCAATAAGTAGTTATCCTTTCTGCAATAGTATAGAGTTTCATCCTGCAAAAGTTAATTAGAAAGATAGATTAGGGTAGGCAATTCAAGGTTTTTATATATTCATCAGTTTAGATTGCATTTATGATTTTAATTCTGTAGCACTTCAGTTGTATCAGCACAATTGTGTTAGTGATATTGTTTGTTTGTTTTTGTTAAAAAGAACTTCCCTATTGCAATTAGATTATAGATGCTTTCATAATCTAGCATAGACTGTGCATAATTATCTTGAAATAACAGACTTCCCTGGGTTGATAATTTATATTGAACACTTTGATTTTCCATTCAATTAGACAATTAAAGTGCCCAACATTTTGGCGTCATTGTCGGGGAAGATAATTGTAGATTTTGGGAAGCACACTAGTTTTCTTTCTTAGGAATGAATAGTCTGCATGAATCACAAAACGCAAGAATGAATCCCCCAAAATACTAACCTTACAGGTACCAGAGGACGTAGAGGAAGAAATCCTAACATACTGGGAAGATAGACCATTGTTGATAAGATTATAGCCAGAGCAGATTCTTCTTCAGGATCCATTTTTCACCCAACCAATTCTCCAAGAAGACGTCATCTGCAATCAACAAAAACACCCCCTCTCGAAACATCGTTCTAATCAAGGGCTGAAGATGAAGCTGAAATCGAAGCTGAAGATTTTTCACCAACAAATTAGTAAGAAACACTGGAGAACATTGAAGATCAAGGAAGTATAGTTTGGAACAAGGAAAATCTAGAAGAAGTTGTTTATCAGATCAACGATCGGATAGTCACTAAGGAAGAGTCGGATGTTGTTCACATTGGGTGGAGGGGAAGAGAACGTATGGAGAATCAAGGGGATAATGAAGAAGATCTCTACCAAGAGAATCCACAGAACAATGAGTATCAGGTAAACAATGAAAACACTATCTCTAACCTGGTTTTTCCTATTTCTGATGTTCCCACACAAGGGATGGCTCCTATGAAAAACATACCTCTCTCAACTCTCCCAAATTTGCATGGATTATCTACTGAAGATCCGGATGAGTTTCTATTTGAATTTGAAATTTTGTGTAGAATCTATGACTACACTACCACTGCGTAGAAGCTTAAACTGTTTCTAGCTACATTAAAAGGTAATGCGTTAAGATGGTTCATGAGTCTTGGAGGAGAAAACATTTCAACATGGGTACAAATGAGGCATATTTTCCTAAACAAATACCAAGACTACTGTTGAACAAGGGAACGAAGAGAGGAACTGTTCAAAATGTCACAGAAGGAGGACGAGACCCTTGAAGACTTTGTGGAGCGACTCCAATACAATCTACAATGGTCTGGCTATTCGGATGTGAGTAAGGACATTCTGAAAACTATTTTGCTAAAAGGGGTTAGAGAGGATTGTTTATATATGCTAAATATGCTTGGCAAGGGAGATATATCTAAGGAATCCTATGAGGACATTGTAGATCTCTGCAAAATATGTTCTCGAGGATCTACAAGGAATAAGTCAGCTACCAAGGAGACTACTTTTTCAAGGGTACAAAAATCAACCAATGGAGGAGAAACAAGAGCAAAAATAGGCAATCTGTTAGAAAGTTTCAAAATAGAGATGATTAACTATTTTTCCTCACAAATGGATACTTTGTAGGTCAAACAGAAACAAGCAGAATCAGAGAAAGTATTATGCATTTTCTGTCTGAAATGAAAGAAGAAACATCCACCAAGGAAGTGCCCACTGAACAATGTCCAGGTATGCCTTATTTGTGAATTAGACCATGCAGCTGACCAGTGCCCTTCTCTACCATGTGTAAAAGCATCGATGAAGGCAACTAATGAGGAGGTAGAGGTTTTCTATCTAATAACACAAAGGATACAATGGCAGCCAAGAGGTCAAGGTATGAATTCTCAATTATCTCCTCTAGTGTTTAATTATTGGAACAATCAACTACCATATGGATAGACGAATGCCCCCCCTCCAAATCAAATTCCACCCTCTTATCAAGATCCCAATTCATGGTTACCTATGCCCCAACAACAGAATCACTATGGGCAATGGAACCCATTCGGGAGAGGCCCTCAACAACAGCTCAGTTATCAAAGCCATCACCAACCGAACTTCTTTCAACAACAGTTCCAACCCCCATACCAACAACAATAGCTGCAATTGCCTCCCAATAAATCACCAAAAAATCCTCCCTTAAGACCTCATATGCCTGTGCAACCTAACCCAAACCCAAATAATAAGGTCGTTCATAACATAGACATACATAATGTGCCAGCCTTATCTATTACTCCTATGCCTTGTGATGAAATAAAATTAAGATCAGGGAGAATAGTTGAGCCAATAGTTGAAGATGCTCCATATTCAAAATTAGATAAGGAATCAGGGGAAATACCATCTGTTGAAACAGAAGAAGTTGACCAACCCATTCTAGAATCAATAGACCCACCATTCCCTAAAAGACTGAAAATTACCAAGCCTGTGGAATTACCATCTTTCAATATCCTTGGAGAATTGCAAAATATGCACGTTAATATTCCATTACTGTAAGCAATAAGGGATGTACCTATTTATGCCAAGACTGTGAGGGACCTCTGTATCAGAAAACCTAGATGAAAACCTAAATATCCCCTCACAGTTCATGTAGTGGGGGATTTTTCTGAGCTAATGTTAGGAAAAACTCCACCTATTAAATATGGCGACCCAGGAAACCCAACAGTCACAGTTAAAATTGGACAGACATCTATTCCACGTGTACTAGTTGATTTAGGGGCAACAATTAACATCATGTCAATGGAAAATACACAGTTGCTGCAACTTGGAATAGAAATCCAACCTACTCCTACTGTTCTAGAATTAGTTTATCGCTCTACCATCGGACCAGAAGGAGTAAACGATGATTTAGTTATTTCAGTAGACTCATGGGAGTATCTTGCTGATTTTGTTGTTTTGCAACCCAAATCCAGTCTGGGAGGCCATCCTCTAATTCTTGGATGACCATGGTTAGCTACAGCTAATGATTTCATAGGTTGCAAATCTGGTTCTATGACCATCTCAGATGGTTATGACACAAAAAAAATTACCCTGTATCCTCATGCTACACCCAGTGCAGAACCTGAAAACTCTCTATGGATGGACACTGAGGATGAAAATGCTCTGCCTGTGCTAACTATAGGAAAGGCTCTAAGTTTCAAAGATGAGATGGAGGATGATTTAATCAATTGTTTTATTTGTGACCCCTCTATTGTTACACATCACATGCACCACCAATTGATCAGAGTCTTTGACCCTATGGCCCAGGAAGAAATGAACTTGAAAATGTTCTCAGAAATTGTTGACAATCAGAGTGATTCAGTTGTAACAATAGTCGTTGTAACAACAAATGTTGTAGTAGTGGATGATGAAACAAAAATATCTGAATTATTTCCTAGAGTCAGTTCTAAGAGCATCGTTGTAGAAATCGAACTTGGAAAAACCTTGAACATCAATCCCGATCTCTCCAGCATTGAAACTCTCTGACTGGTGAATTTATTGACTGAACATAAAGAATCATTTGCATGGGGTTACAAGGATATGAAAGGAATTACCTATGAACTATGCACCCACCATATATACATCAAAGAAGAATGCTGACCCATTTTCCAACCACAGAGGAGGATGAACCGAAACCTTAAAGAAATTGTTAAGGAAGAACTTCAAAAACTTCTCAACTTTGGATTCATCTATCCTATATCAGACAACAAATGGGTATCACCGTTGGTTATTGTACCTAAAAATAATGGTAAGTGGAGAGTGTGTGTGGAATATAGATCCCTGAATAAGGCAACACAAAAGGATCATTTCCCTCTGCCATTTATTGATAAGGTTTTAGATAACTTAGCCAAAAAAAAATATGTTTCTTTCCTAGATGGATTCAGTGGCTATAACCAGATACAAATTTCCCCACAAAACCAAGATAAGACCACCTTTACCAGCCCTTGGGGTACATTTTCCTACAAGGTTCTCCCATTTGGCTTGTGTAATGCACCAGCCACTTTCCAGAGGGTTGTGATTGGTATTTTCTCTAATATGGTGAATGACTGTATGGAAATATTCATGGATGACTTTACACCTTATGGGACTGATTTCGAAGATGATTTGTCTAATCTAGAAAAAATGCTCAAAATATGTAGACAATCTCATCTTTCTTTAAGTACATAAAAGTGCCATATGATGATGCGTGAAGGGGTAGTGCTGGGAAACTTCATCTCTTATGCAAGGATTCAGGTAGATCTAGCCAAAATCCAGGTAATTTTGGACATTCCAACTCCATCAACTCAGAAAGAGGTAAGAAGTTTTTTAGGGCACACCGGGTATTATAGAAGATTCATTAAAAATTTCTCTAAACTTGCCTCTCCATTTTTTTTTTCACTAACAAAAGATGTTAACTTTTGTTGGACTGACGACTGTGAATTGTCCTTTGTAGATCTTAAACAGAGATTGTCCACAGGTCCCATCTTAAGAGGGCCCAATTGGGCTTTGCCTTTTTACATTTCTTCAGATGCCTCAGACACCACAATTGGTGCAGTACTAGGGCAACAGGAGGACAAAGAACCCTATGCTATCTACTATATCAACAAGAACATGGCTCCTGCTGAGTTAAATTACACAGTTACTGAAAGAGAATTCTTGGCAGTAGTATATGAAATCAATAAATTCAGGCATTATGTAACTGGTTACCCAACTTTTATTCATATTGATCATACAACCATTAAACATCTAATGAATAAACCTATTACTAATGCCCGAGTGACAAGATGTTTGTTACTACTGCAAGAATTTGACATCACTATAGTGGATAGACCAGGAAAAGAAAATGTGGTTGCTGATTTTCTCTCGAGATTACATATAAATGATGATAATTCACCTGTAGATGATTCCTTTCTTGATGAAAATTTGTTTGCAGTATCTACTCACTCACCTTGGTATGCAGACATTGTTAATTATTTGGTTGCAGGGAAGGTACCTCCACATTTATCTCCTTGAGAAAGAAGGAAAATTATTCAAAAGAGTGATAGGTACAGTTGGATAGGAGGATACCTCTTCTACACAGGCCTAGACCAAGAAATCAGGAGATGTATGAGGGATGATGAGGTTTATGATTTGCTGAAAGATTTCCATGATGGCCCTTGTGGGGTTCATTTTGTTGATAAAAGGACTGGGCATAAAATTTTAAGGATGGGCTATTATTGGCCCAACATATTTCAAGATGCCAAGAAGTATGTCCAAACTTGTGACAGTTGCCAATGCATGGGTCAACCAACTCACAGAGATGAGATGTCGCTCCAGTCTCAGGTAGTGTTAGAGCCTTTTGAGAGATGGGCCATGGATTTTGTAGGATCCATTCACCCACCTTCCAATCAGAAAGTCTATATATTGGTTTGTACAGATTACATGACCAAGTGGGTGGAGGTGAAAGCACTTATCAGAGCGTCAGAAGTGGTTGTCTTAGCATTCTTGTTTGAAGATATATTTGTTAGGTTTGGCGTTCCCATAGAATTGGTCACTGATGGAGGACCCCCTTTTACATCACATAAATTTGAATCTCTACTCAGTAAATATCATTTTTTACATAGAATATCTTATCCATATCATCCACAAGGCAATGGCCAAGTGGAAAGCACCAACAAAGTTATCGAAGCCATTCTTACCAAAACAATGAGAGAAAATCGTAGGGATTGGTCTGATAGATTTTGCATGAAGCTCTATGGGCTTACCGAACTACTTGGAGGAGCACAACTGGTTTTTATCCTTACGAGATGGTATATGGAAAAAGTCTTGTTTTTCCCATTGAATTCAAAATCAAAACCTTAAGAACTGCATCAGCAGTCAACCTCGACTTGACTATGGCACAGGAAGCCAGACTGCAGCAGCTCAACGAGCTTGATGAAAAGTGTTTGGACATCATCCATCAAACCACAATGATTCAACAAAAAAGAACAAAATGGCATGACCAAGTCATCAAGAAGAAAATATTCCAGAAAGGAGATTGGGCTCTATTGTATGATTCACATTTTAAGGAATTTCAAGGAAAACTGCATACACGATGGCTAGGGCCTTACGAGGTAGACACTATTTTTCCCAATGGGACAGTCTGGTTGATTACTATTGATGGATTCAATACACACTTACATGCAAATGGTCATCGCTTGCGTCTGTATCAATGTCCACTGTCCAAGACAGAATTCAAAACTAGTTGTACAGTTGATACAGATTATCATATTTTAAATGGAAAGGAACTTGCTCCTTCCCGTTCTGAAATTTAGGACTTCTTTTGCTCAGACCTTGTATATAAATAATCTCAGCAAAATTTTCATTTCTTTGTTCTTAGTTGAAATTTCTCTATTTTATTTACTATGATATTAAATCTTTGAAAGGTATCAGGAAATTATGTGTGTGCAGGTAAATTGATGAACAGAAAGGAACGATTAGTTCATGGAATTTGAAAAACTTCCTAGAATCGAAGTAAGGTAGTGTTTGGCCGATTTCAATGTTGTTACACCTTCTTCCGATAAATTGGCCGATTTTAATGTTGTTACACCTTCTGATAAATTGGTCGATTTCAATGCTCTTACACCTTCTTTCAATAAATTGGTTGATTTCAATGATGTTACACCTTCCGATAAATTGGCCAATTTCAATGTTGTTACACCTTCTTTCGATAAATTGGCCAATTTCAATGTTGTTACACCTTCCGATAAATTGGCCTATTTCAATGTTGTTACACCTTCTTCCAATAAATTGGTCGATTTCAATGTTGTTACACCTTCCGATAAATTGGCTGATTTCAATGTTGTTACACCTACCTCCACAATTTTTGAAAAAGAACCTGCTGATACACTAATTAGTAAAATTCTTTATTTCCACTTCACTCTTTCTTTTTCACCTGTTTGTCGATGCTGCGGCTCCAGCCCTCCAATATTTCATGCAACAGCACCACTGATTAGACAATACTGATGCTTTCTATCTGAAAGTGTTGCTTCATTATCACATGACTTCACATTTGGCGATATCCAATTGGCTCACTACAGTAAGGACTACGTCTCTGCACAAGCTGTCATTTCTCTCACGATCCTTCATCATGTCAACTGTTCTGTGCCACTCGGATGGTGGTTGGATTGTGAGGTTACTCCGATAGGTCGATATGTGCGGTAATATTTGAGGTACGTGATTAATCCTACGTGTTAAAGTAATGAAGATATAAAATCATGATTTCCTATTTACTAATCTATTACACCTGGAACCAATCTGCTTAGTTGGGGAGGGGGGGAACGTAAATCTAGCCGTTCATTCTGAATTTTATACACACCTCCACCACCTTTTCGCCTACACTTCTTTAACTATCTTTCTGCAAACCACGTTCAAGCTTATTGTGTCTCTGATTTAGGTGATATTTTCTCCTCCTACGTGCATGTTAGACTCTCAAGCCACATCATGGGAGGATCAGCTGTGAGATATGAACCCGCAACTCTGGACAGATTGTTGCTACACCCAGAGGAATACCAAATATTTCTTCACGCCGAATGGATATCGTATTTTAAGAAGTTGAAAGAGTTTAGTGAGAACGAGGTATTGGAGTTTAGTCAAAATCTTACTAGAGGGTATTCAATGGTGAATGGGGTAAGGATTCCAGTATCAGAAGTAAGGATTGTTGTTGTAACAGGGTTGCCAAGAATAAGAGACTGATGGTTTAACAGAAAAACACATCTTTTGGATGCACATAAGGGGTTCCTCGTCAATAATGAGAAAGTTCAGACCAAGGGCAGAGGTGTAGACATCAATTCCTTACCAGAACCATGGGGTAAAGTCGCAGAATTTCTTAAAAGGTACATTACTTGCGAAGGCCGATACCAAGTTGTTTATTTTTCTGATTTCATCTTATTATCACATCTTTAACATCAGAAATTGATAATCATTCCTTACTTTCTCCTCCATTCATTGCATAACATGGCTCATTTTGTAAAAAAATCCAAGAACCCCAAGAACTGCATTTCTAATCATAGACTCATCGACCTATTAATTTGTAGAGGTATGGGCATTTCCAATAAACCATTACCTGCTGCAGCAGACCAGCCACAGTTTGAAAATATAGAAAGGATTGCACCACTCCTTGAAAATGCAACCCATGGACCTCTTCTAGAGCCTCTTCCCTCAACTGCAACAACAGTCCAAACCTCTTGCAGTCTGTAAGACGACTCAGAAAAGAAACCGTATAACCCAAATCCATCCTAGAACCAGACAGACAAGTCTCGATGACTTTGCATCACAACAGCCTGTAGCTGTGGATGAACAAGAAGATGAAGAGCCAACCACTCGACCAAAACATGTGTCACAACACTTGGCTGTAACATCGATTATTGAAATCCTACCTCATGCCTCTGACAAGAAAGCCCCTGCTCCTCTATCTGCGTTACCTAAAAAGTGAGCAAGGATAGCACGGTCCACTATAACATCAATACCAATTACCTCCTCTACTGTGGCACCAATAATCACACAGACCCCTCCTATTGTTGCTGCAATCACACAGGATTATCCTATTACCGCTGCAGTCGATCAAGCACCTACTATCATTACCTGTGCATCTTCGCAGAAAAGGAAACGTCCATTCAAAGAAAAACCTCAGAGATCCCTTGATCAAATTGGATCAACAGAAAATCAGAACCATCTATATACTATGACAGAGAGCTCTACATAGGTATGAATACTAGGTTTTACTTTATGCACAGAACTTCGGGAAACTATCTTCTCCTTTCAAAAGGATTGTACCCAATTCGCAGCAGAATCATCGATGCCACCTGATGATTCTGCGCATACTATTTCCATTGACGATGTCCAAATCATTGCAGACCCCAATATACAAGAATATCCTCCTTGTGTGGTTGAGGAAGAACACCCTGTTCCTCCTTGGGCAACGAAGACGAAAACCACTACTTTTGTTTCTATGTTACCCAGGAGAAGAACTAGGTCCACTAGGTTTGTCGAAGCTACAATTGGATGGAAAGATATGGGGTAGGCTATTCCTATTCTTTGTCCACTATCCTCTATGGTTGATACAGGGACAGTTCCACAAGAACCAATTGTCCATGTTGAGACTGATCCACAAGCACCAGTCCTAACAGATACATTTGTTACACAAGAACCATCTGCTCCACAAAAGATTGTCCCACCAGAGATAGTAATATTGGATCCAACTGACAATGTCGAGACTGTTCCACAAGAACCAATCCTGAGAGACACAGATGTTACACAAGAACCAATTGCCCATGTCGAGACTGATCCACAAGAACCAGTCCTGACAAACACAACTGTTACACAAGAACCAACTATACAACATGTTGAGGATGTGCCACTTGCCCAATTATTTTCCCAAATAGAGAAAAATATCAAGAATACAGAAAATTCCAGGATCGTTGAACTAATAACTGAGAATGATAACCTCAAAGAAGAGTTAAAAACCCTGAAACAGGAGGTGGCAGCTGCTCGACAAAAAAATCCAGATGGGATAACCTTGGACATCCTAGCATTGACAAAAGTTGTTATGGGCAGAAACAAAGAACTCATGTGTTTTGAGTGTGGAAACATTTACTATGAGGTAGGATATGAGGTAGTCAAAGTTCCATTCGCTACAGGACCAACAACTATCCCAGTCAAGACTGAGCCTAAACTTCCTGCTACACAAAAATCATTAAAACAGAGGAGATCTCATCACCATAAATCAGTTGTTGGTATAACAGATGATTTCAAACAAGAACCTTTGTTCCCTTCACAAGTTGTTACTCGAGCAACTCAAACTGCTTCTATTCTCAAGAATAAAGAAACTCAAACAGATTGTTGACACAACAGATTTTCCTTTTTGACACAACATTCTTCAATATCGGCACTTAGAAATCTTGCACTGGAGGAGATAGTTATCTACTTCAGTTACACAGTAAGGTTTGAATGTGTTTTTCATGAGGAAATGCAATGTCTTCAGTTGGGGGGTATGTTAGGACCCAGAAATGTCCTCTTTTTCACTACATCTTTTGAACATTCAACCTTCTCATTCCTAAGCTAAATGACTATTTTAATGAGTACCAAGACCCTTTTTCCCAAGGTATGAACTATTCATCTTGCATTTATATTTTCATTTACTTAGCATGTTTGATTGGTAACGTTCACATATTTTACCCATGAAATGATTTAACTAATGATCAAAATGTTAGAACATCCCACTTCGAGAAATTCTCTATTGTTACAGCTACGCACCAATCCTGGAAACTGTTACACAACTGAAGACTGTTAATCTTGGGAGTTGTTACAACAGACGCCATCAGTCTTGTTGTTTTATGATTGCTGCAACACATGTTGATTAGATATGTTGGCTCATGATGTTGATCAAGGAGAATTTTAGATTTTGTATTAATGATATCTAACGAACAACTTGAGAATCGAGGATTCTCAAGACTATTCTGTTTCTAAACATTGATTGACTTTGACTTTAAATAGCAGAGCTTTTGTAATGTAAGGGGTTGTTAGTCTTTTTCCTTGGAAGAAAGAAAGAGAAGTAGTGCTTATTGTACTCAGACATTTTCTGGCAATTGAATGAAAGAGTGGATTGAATTTCTTTAGCAGACTGTAACCTATATTTTTTAGTGGATTCAATGAGAAGGAAAGGGCCCACCTTCCTCACTGATTCCCCTCTATTTCGAATTCTAGATTAGTCATTTTTGCGAATGATTTAACTGTTAGATATTTCTGGAATACAACTAATGTTACAATTTAGTTCCCTCTTGGTAAATGTGCATAAACTTGTCTCATGAGAATTAGAAATCAGTTGTTGAACATTGTTGGAGAACTATTTTTCCTTTGTCTGCATTAGGTTAAAATCTTGTTTTGGAGAAATAAAAGTGTGAAGTAGCCATTTTCAATAAGTAGATTTCCTTTCTGCAATAGTATAGAGTTTATTCCTGCAAAAGTAAATTAGAAAGATAGATTAGGGTAGGCAATTCAGGGTTTTTATATATTCATCAATTTAGATTCCAATTATGATTTTAATTCTGTAGCACTCCAGCTATATCAGCACAACTGTGTTAGTGATATTGTTTGTTTGTTTTTGTTAAAAATAACTTCCCTACTACAATTAGATTATAGATGCTTTCATAATCTAGCATAGACTATGTAAAATTATCTTGAAATAATAGACTTCCCTGGGTTGATAATTTATATTGAACACTTTGATTTTCCATTCAATGATAATTAAAATGCCCAACACATGCATTCGTCAATACAACACAACCATTGAGTCTACTCCCACCACCTTGGATGCACCCCCAGTCATAAATGGGCCCCCTTTGATGATGCCTCACCCGAATACTGACCCACCCCTTCGTATTCCTCGCATCCCATTATGACAGAACATCCACAACCCTCGGTCTAGGGCGGCTCATAATTACAGTTTGGTCGATGATTTGGCCCAATATCTTGCTGCTATGTCAGTCTTAGAAGTCCTTCAAACTTGTCCTACCCAACAGAAGTCATTACTTTCCACCCTCGGGGCAGTCGACCCTGCAGATACCCAACTCATCACATTTGATCTCGATAGCGGAGAACCTCGCTTCCCCGCTCTCATCGCTTTTCAAATACCAGTTAAAATCTAGAACATTACAGTTCACCATTGCATCATTAATGAGGGTGCATCCACATGCATCATGTCAAAATCTGTATGGAAGAAACTTGGTTCCCCGGAACTAATACCATCTTCCATTACCTTAAGAGCCTATGAAGGATGACCATCTTCTCCCGAAGGAATTTTCCAAAATGTCCCCATATAACTCAGGGGAAAGACCATTATCATTGACATTGAAGTTATCGATGCCCCCCTTGATTACAATATCATGTTCGATCGTAGCTACATGTATGCTATGAAGGCAGTTGCATCCTCCGTCTTTCGAACCATGATGTTCTCCCATAACAGGAAAATCATTACCATTGATCAAGTTTCACATTATGATCCCAACCCTTCATCCAACATCGATAACATCCTCCCTTTCATCCAGACTAATCTCGACACCTATCCACTCATCGAGATGGGTCCCGAAATATTCAAAGACCCATCTTTGTTAGGGACATACCATGGAGCACCACCTCTCCTCAATCCCTCAGCCCAAGTATGTGTCGTATCCTCCAACAGAATGACAACTGAAGATAATCTCCCTCCCACTGAGGCTTCTTTTATCCCTGGCGTCCCACTAGTCACAGAACTTCTCCCTCAGTAACCCCCTGGAACTAGATCCACTCATTCCATTCCTGATCTTCCTCTCCCCCAGTGCCATATCCCAATCTAGGAAACAGTCCCCCAAGCCATTACCCAAATCCATTTCTTTTACCCCCCACCAGGTATACAAGATTTCCAGGTAGCTGCAACGGTTACCCTCCCCAACATGGTACTAGAAATCCCATTTTGGTATCTACATCCACCCGATATGGTCCCTCAACCATCCCTCCCTCCCCAAACCATTGGAGTTTTGACGCAAACTCCAATACCTACTCCCGAAGAAACACCCTCACCCCCTCTTGCTAATGCCATCACTATAGTTGGGGGTAGACGAAAGAAGAAATATCCCAACGCTCCTCTCCCTCCTTGCATCCAACCTCCTTGTGCACTCTATGAGAAATAAGGACACCCCACTAATCGATGCCCCTCTCTCCCCGAGCTACGCAATCTCATCCAACTCCCTCGTGCGACCACATCCCCTCCCCGTGCGACTACATCACCTAGAGCTTCATCAAGCACAGCCAATACAACCACAATGTCATCTACTGCAGGCAATAAAGGGTTGCAGATCAAATTCACATGTGCCCTATGTTCAGAGTATGTCCACTATACTCATCATTGCCCCGCCCTACCTCAGTTTTGACAGACACTCATGGCAGCACACCATAGTTTTCAACAAAACCCCTCTACCTCCATGTCGTCAAGTACCCAAAACACTGACATCCATTATGTCACCACTTCATTCAATGAACGTATGAGGTGTCCTTGCACCCTATGTGAATCACTTGATCATTTTACATATCAATGTCCTATGATCATTGAATATAGGCATCGCCAAATGGCCCTTATTCAAAATGCTACATCCCCTCCAGTGCTAGTAGAATCAGTGATTACCCCTACTCCATCTGCAGAGGTTATTCACATCCTTTCTCTTGAACCTGAGACACTCCCTACTCCCCCATGGTTCTTGGACGAATTGTACAAGGATTTACCCCTAAATCCCCCCAATTCCCCCGTTCATTTCCCCATGGAAAGTTTACGCCCAACTACCATTTTTAACCCTCAGTATCTTGATATTTTGTTTATGGTGAGTGAACCATCACAATATCCTTGCATCACCCCCCATACTTCTTCATCACCAGATGACAATCACACCGTGACATTCACCGATGTGACTCTTCTGGATCCCTTGTATTCTCGACAATTCCACTATGACAAGGACATACTTGAGGAATTAACCACCCCCGACTACCCATGGGATGCGCTACACCACATATCTCTCTTCTTTTCATAGGAAGCATTCTCCCCTCCTAACCCCCATATACGCAGTCGAAACCAAAGATTTTATCCCATCAGGGCATATCAACTGGTTCAACAACCCTATCCCTGCCCCTGATTCTTTTGAAGAAGGCAATATGGCCAACATTTCCCCCACCATAAAAATCGATTTTTCCATCAAAAATGGAGTCGTCAAGGAAATAACTATTGGCACCACATGCACTCCTGAATAAATTACTGCTTACAAAGCTCTCTTCCAGAAATACCGGGACATTTTTGCCTGGTCATACATGGAGATGCCCGGCCTCGACCCCTCTATCATTGAACATCGCATCGACACTTGGCCTCATATCACACCAGTCTGCCAAAAACAATTTTCTCTACACCCATCCAAAGCCGCGACCATCAAAGCCGAGATTGATAAATTACATGTCGTCGGCTTTATTTACCCCATCGCCTATACATCATGGGTCTCCAACCACATCCCTGTTAACAAAAAATAGGTCACTACTTGTGTATGTACTTTTTTTTGCGACCTCAATCATGCCTGTCCCAAAGACAACTTTCCCACACCCTTTATCGATCAAATTATCAATGATTATGCTGGTCACGAGGTGTTGTCCTTCATGGACGGTTTCTCTGGCTACAACCAAATCCAAATTCACCCAGCTGATCAGTACAAAACCATGTTAGAGTACTTTCGCATATAATGTCATTCCTTTTGGCCTCAAGAATGTTAGAGTGACATTCCAATGAGCCATGACATACGTCTTTCATGATCTAGCTAATATCATCCTTGCATACTTGGATGACCTCACCACTCAATCCAAGAAACACACTCAGCACCTCGATGATCTACGAATCATCTTCCAAAGGTGTCGACAATATAATATCCACTTGAACCCCCTAAAGTGCATCTTTTGCATCACCGTTGGGCACCTCCTTGGGTTCATTGTTTCCCAATGTGGCATTACCGTGGACCCTCTCAAAGTCTAATCCATCATAGAAATTCCCCCTCCTCGAAATTTATGCCAACTAGAAAGCCTACAAGGAAAAGCTAACTTTTTATAGTGCTTTGTCCCCGACTATGCCACTCAAGCACATGGTTTCCTTCGCTTACTATGCCACGAAATCCCATTCCACTAGGATTCCCATGCCCAAAACGCTTTCGATGACCTTAAAATGGCACTGTCCAACGCCCCTTTGATTAGTCCACTCGACTATAACCGTGACTATATCCTCTACATATCGGCCCCAACCATCTCAGTAGCAGGAGTTCTCGTTCAAATAGGGGATGATTATCATGAGCATGTCATTTATTACATTAGTAAAAACCTCTCAGGGACACCCTTGAAATACAATCACGAAGAGAAACTATCCCTTGTAGTCATCCTCGCAATCTAGAAACTGCGCCATTACATTATGCTTCGAACTACCAAAGTCATAGAAGATTCCAACCCCATGCAATACTTTCTCAGTCGTCGAAAAATTAACGGTAAATTTTCTCGATGGATCGTCATCCTGCAAGATTATGATCTCGAATTTCCAACACCTAAGAGAAAGAAAGCTCTTGTCCTCATCGAACTCATCACGGATTTTCCCTCCGCTACTACCAGTCCCCCCGTCAATACTGACTTCCCTGATGAACATCTTTTCTACATCCCCTCGGATGACCCTTGGTAAGACGATCTTCTCGTCTATCTTCCAACATAAAAATTCAGAAACCACCTCTCCATAGATGATCGTCGACGTATTTTTCACCAGGCACCCTGCTACCTCCTCATCGGGGATATCTTATATTGACGAGGGGTCAACACCATACTCCGTCGATGCTTGACTATTGACGAGGCCAATAAAGTATTGAATGACTGCCACAGCAGCACTTGCGGGGGACATCTCTCAGGGATGTCCACCACCCATAAAATCATTTGCGCAGGTTACGTTTGGCCTACATTATTTCACGATTGCATTCATGCCATGAAGTGATGTGATAAATGCTAGATTTATGCCAACAAAGCACGCGCACCACCTTCTCTTCTACACCTAGTCATTATCGTAGGCCTCTTTTGCAAATGGGGCATCGACTTCATGACTTGCAATCCTCCATATAGCAATGGACACAAATACATAGTTGTTGCAGTTGATTACTTCACAAAGTGGGCCAAAGCCATGCCTACCTTCAACAACACTGCTGACACAGCAGCGCATTTTTTCTTTAACCATGTCATATCCCACTTTGGAGTACCACTCCAACTAGTCTTTGATCATGGGAAGCATTTTGAGAATGAGATTTTCATTGAACTCTCATCCAGGTTAGGATTCTCCCACGATTTCGCCTCACCATACTACCCTCAGTCCAACGAACAGGTGGAATTTGTTAACAAGGTCCTCAAAACCATGTTGTAGCACACGATTAATAATCATAAGACCAATTGGCATCATATTTTATTTTCCACACTCTGGGCTTACCACACGGCAGTCAAAACTACCATTGGTTTCACACCATTTCATCTAGTCCATAGAGTTGAGGCCACTCTTCCCATCGAGTGCGAAATTCCCACCTTACGCACCGCTATCGAGCTATTACCTGACACTACTCCAATGGAGTAGCGTTTTCTGAACTTAGAATCCCTAAATGAAGATTGTCGATCCTCGTTACAGAACAATGAGGCAGCCAAGAAACGGTCAAAATCCACCTTTGATCGCCATGTCAACCTTCTCTCATTTAACGAAGGGGACCTCATCCTCACTTACAATATCGCTCACGATACACTTGGCCATGGCAAGTTTGATTCCCTATGACATGGAACATACATCATCCAACATTGCCTCACTAAAGGTGCATATATCCTGGCCTCCCCTGAAGGCCATCCTCTCAAAGAACCCGTCAACGGGTTGTACTTAAAGAAATTTTACGCCTAAGCATAGCCATACTACACTAGGCTTTTTCTTTTTTGTACGTATTTTGTAGAGTTTTTAATCTTCTTTTATCCATACCTCATGTCTAATATATCACTCATGTTATTGACAGATGCCACCCCCATCGGCCTACCACATCGGTTACGCCGATGGAGCTAGCCACTGGACTCAGAATCTCGCTTCAGCTGCATAGGCCCTCTATTCACCTTCACATGACCTGCTCCACACTAGCGGCATATGTTTAGGCTCAGCCACCAACAATCAAGTAGAATACACAGTCGTCATTGGTCTCCTCGTTAAGTCCAGTCATCGCCATATTCATCACCTTAGCGTTTTCCTTAATTCCCAGTTGGTTGTCCTCCATCTCAATAACGTGTACTGCATTTGCAATCATTGCCTCTTCCATAAATACCTGCAAGTTAGACTGTTATCTCGACAATTTGATTCCATCACATTCACACATATCCCAAGACAATTTAATCAAATAGCAGATAATATGGCTAGCCTAGTATTAGATTGGCATTGCATACATCAAACTACCAGTATGCATACATCAAACATCAATAATCAGTCCTAACACATACATTAGACATCATCAACAAAAAACACATAACACATGTACACATGTACACATTCCCAAAATCCCAAAATGTATATCCATATATATATAGGTCAAAATGTCATAAGTGTTTACAAAAAATAGTACATCGCCCATAGGCAGGTGAGTCACCTCATCCCTATCAATACAAAAATGGATGTCACAACTATACAAAATGGGCTCACCATCCTATATAAAATACAAAAAATACATATCCAGATTCCCTCAGGGTGCCTCTAGTGCTCCATCTTCAGGTCCTCCCTCTGGTAGAGGTACCCCACCAGCTCTAGGTCCCTCGGGTCGCGGGGGCAACCGCCCAGTCATCGCAACTCTGGCTATAGCTGCTCTATGGATTAGGGTACGCGACTCTGTCGGCATCCCAATACACTACTCTAGGATCCCCTCATCTTGGATCCTCACCCACATCCCCTCGGGCACTCCCCATAGAACTGCCTCTAATCGGCGACAGGAATCATTGAATTCTCCCTCGGCCTCGGCTGGAGGAGCATGTGATAGACCTACACTGGGGTCATCATAACGACGCCTCCTGGCCGCTCTATCATCATCACCAGGCCTCACCCCAACATCCTCTCATCGTCGCCTCTCCCCTACTCGCAACTCTACCCACGATGGTCTCATAGGCCCCTGGTGGTCTGGCGCTCTGATCAGCTCGACCTCTCATCCACGCGGCCCCACATCTACATAAACAAACACATGATAGCATCAACATCCATAAAAATATCCACCATATGTTATAATATCTAAAACAAATCAAAAACCAGCACAAATAACATCATACCTCAGTGGTCGAATACCTCTCCCAGAGGTAATATCATCTCGGGGTCATCATGGAAATCTACCCCACTGTATGGAAACTGTAAAATGATATGTGGCATATGACACCACACCTGTGTAGCCTCGGCTGTGAAGTAATGGACACCCTCACCACCCCCATGACGAACCAATATTGTCTCCCACCATCGTAGTCGTGGCTCTTGCGCCCCTAGTGGGTCTACAAAAAACTCTTGGGTGCAACATAGGCACCCTCTCTAGAACCCAAGCCACTAGGATAGATCCAAAAGAGAAATCCCCTGACTCGATTGCTCGACACCTGGTGATTTGTCCCACCATCTTGGCATACAACATCATGCCCCATGCAAAATGCTCACCCCCTAGTGCCTACTGCATGATCCTCAGTTGGTCGCCACTAATCTGTTGAGTCATGAGAAACCCATACACTCTCACAATCATCGTTGCCACGCAACGATGAACCAGGTCATCCATCACCCCAATCCTCACCACGGACTCGGACATGAAATCCTCTCCTGAACAATATGCCCGGGCAAAGGTAGCCAACTGCCCATCCCCAACTATCACCGGCTTGGCCGGTAGCAAGGTTCCCCGAAAAGGGAGCCCAGTTAGAAAATAGACATCCTCCTCAACAAAGAATGCCAAGTGCTCCCCATGCACAATGAAACACTGCAACTTTAGACTCCACATGGAAATAAGGAATTGCAGCAGATACTCCTGTGTCCTCACCAATGGACACTCAAAACACTTCAGCAACCCACAGGCTGCCAAAGCACCCCAAACCGTCGGCTCCTCATCCCTCATGGACTCCCTTAGTTGGGCCCAGTCCCTCTCTCTCCAATGGATTGGCATCATCCCAACTGATCACCTAGATCCACATATACAGTACTCGATCAGCCATCACAACTCATCAACACACCAAAAATATCCCCAAAAAAGATAAATTATTTTCAAACTCAGCTTTGCCTCAAGGGCGTGACTGTTTTCCCCATAGGTGTGCACTCATGCCCACCTGTTCACCCCATAGGTATGCATTTATGAACTTTTGTTTAGCCCACAGGTGTACATCATATGCGCACCTATTCACTACACAGTGCCATACTTATGCACTACTATCGGAACCATAACCACGCATATGTGCACGGCTATGCGTCAAACAGGTGTGCATCCCATGCGTGCTTGTCTCCCAAATTGGGGCGCACCCGTGTGTGACTATACCCATTACATCCGTGCACTCATGCATGGGTCACCATTGATCGCCTACGCATTTGAGGGGCCCCACTCCCAAAAAACCCACCATACAACCATCTGTACGGTCCTACCCAAAAATAACATCTAACTACTGTATAGGAGGATGAGACCACTAACCTGACTCTCACACCTCCTAGATCAGCTTCCTCACACTCCCGAAATCTCCAAATCTACTCTAAAATATCCTCTCTGATCACTATAGAAGAAAGTACAAATGAGGTGGCAATGTGGACCCTACAACTATATATAGGCCCTTTTGGCCAAAACTTCCATGCTCAATTTCAGGATTTCTGGACGTCCTTTTTTCTATCCATCTTTAGCCATGGGATCACAATCCTACTGCCTACACATTCATACTCCCCGGGTCACCATCCATCCCTAGCCCCTGGGAAGTCATTTTCTCATACCCCATCCAGGTACACATGCTCATGTTCAAAATTGTCAAATAATTGTCCTATGTTCATTATCTTCAGATATTGTTCACGTCGGGTATTTGGTTGTCATGTGTGCAGGTACTGGGTAATCCCA
The DNA here is from genome assembly GCA_009831015.1 of Picea engelmannii. NCBI lineage: Eukaryota > Viridiplantae > Streptophyta > Pinopsida > Pinales > Pinaceae > Picea > Picea engelmannii. The sequence goes on from ML797546.1 coordinate 135,180, forward strand.
CACCAATGTGACCCCTTCAGGTATATGATTGGCAGTGGCATGTAATTATTCCCTCTGAATCTCAATTCCATCTCCAGTCACACCCTCTGAAATTTACTTTTAGGGTCCCTATATCCAGCTCTGCAGTACTATCACCTCCACTGCATTTTGGTACTGTCACCCGATAACATTCTCCCCCACATGAGTTGTCCCATTCATAGGCCCCCTTGGCACTTTGACACTCATGCTATTTTCACCCTTTAGGGATGGGAGTCCTAATAGTCTTATGCATTTTCGAGAATCAGCCACATACTCCTTCTCCGCCTTTTTCTAGCCTTCCTAATGGACTCCCAAGTTATCTCATCATGGTTCTATTCTTGACTGCACCTCCGTAGTATCATTAACCCCCCATTTTCATCCACAATTAGTTTGCCCATTTGTGAATTCCCCTTCATTCATTTACCTCATATAGAGACCCACCCATGGGGCCCCTCACCCTCCACCAGTTCCCTACATAACTTGCACCCTCCTAGGTAAAGCCATCTTGTATTGGGGCACCTGTTTCTGTATTTTTACACTCATCCCCAATTATTTATTTATTTATTTGGCACTTGTACAAAGCCTTTGTTTTCATCATTTACATAGCTTTTTGTCGTCACCTTTGACGACCTTCTTCCTTTCTGGTAAACGCAACCCATGTCGCTTTTGGTTGGGGCATCCATAATCTTCTACTTCTTTTGACATGGTCTACAAACCCCGAGTATCCCACAGACCACCTACCTCTTCCCTCTGATTTTGTTCACTTTGTCCCGCCTCTAGCACAAGTTATCCCACGTCTAGTCATCCCCCTGACACTCAACCCAGTTGTACGGTTGCTGCCACTTCACATATATCCCAAACCAAGGGTAGTCTTGAGTCTCCAAGCATATTGACTTCATCCACGTACCTCCTTAGTTATCGATCTCATCTAGTGCCTTTCCTGAAGCCCTTTGCTTCTTGGAGTCGCGTCTCCCTTTTTGTTGACATCAGCACAGTTTCCAGAAGGGAGACTGTATCTTGACTCTCATTCCCTTTACAATGAGGAGTCTCGAATGACACACGGAGAACCATCATTGCTCTTTGTTGTCATTGACCCCCATAACATTTGACTTCAACACTCTCTCATGTTACGATGGGTGTTACTTTGCGACTATGGCATTTTTTTTTATATTTTCCGAAGACCTATGAAATTTGTTGGGCCATCAATGCCCGCCAAACCATTGATACTTCCTCCAAGTGTCATTGTTTACTTTTCATTGTATTGTTCCTCACCAGAATTATCCTCTGCTCTTATCAACATGCCCCCGAGGGAGCTGCACTCATCTTCAGCAACATACCACTTTAGTTACTGTCCTACACATGTTTTGGGTTACACGGCACGAGCATGGGGCATGCCCACCTCATTTGTACACATTTTATTTTTATTTTCTCACACCTTCAGAAAGGTCAGGTCCTACAAGTTCCCTTCTCCCTCCAATGGGTCACTCTTGATACTCTCGATATCACTCTTTATTACAACAACATTCTTAGTAGAAGAAACATTGATTAATTTCGGCTATACGTATGCTCCTAACCTCATCCATCAGGGGGCATCTATTATCACTGAAATCTCATCCGCACATGGTTACAGGAATCCAGCATCTCCAAATAGCTATTAGTTCACCCATGGACCAGAATTACCAAAAATGAATCTCTAGAAGGTCCAAAACTATACAACTTCTTATAAAATCATAATGCGCTATGATTATATAGAGCGCACGCTAGGGATGATTTTAAGGATGGAAATTTATTTTAAAATGTAGAAACCTTGGCGAATCTTACTAATCCTTCATATTCCAGCTATAAATGTTTGGCGATATTTTTCTTTTTAAATTCAAATTTCTAAGGATTTTATATAGTTTTTATAAAATTTTGGCGATTTTTAAGGCAAAATAATTTTATCCTATATAATTTGGGCGAATCATTTTTAAAATAACGAATCTCGTTTTTGGAAAAACCATGGAAAATTAGCCCATGAGAGAAATTTAGCCCCTAAAATCATCCATGGCGCACGCACACATGCACCATCAAGAAACACAGGAAAAGCGCACATGCGCATGATGCGCGACTGTGGATGCTAAAATCCATGCACATCTGAGAACGACACATTTATGATGTTGGTCGGTCTCCCACCCACTTCTGGTTCATCTTCCAAGTCGATTTGACATCCAAATCTTGGCTGAATCCAGCTGGGTGGCTGGTCAAAGACCTAAGGGTACCCTAAAGGGCCCATTGTTCACACTCAAAGCTGGTTGAATAATGCCTCAAAGTTATGCTATAAAAAGAGGCCATGGGTGCACTACATTTTCAAGGAATTCATTTGCAAGGTTATGTTGTTGCTATTCTCTTGGGGAATCCTCTTTTCTCATCAAGAGCATACTAGCACCATTCAATTTGGGCAATTCACATCACCTTTTGAGTGGATTAGCTTGGGATTCTTTCACCATTTCTTTCAAGTTTTCAAGTTGTAAGAAGAGCTCAATCTTGGGGGTCCAAGAGCCCTCCCTTGGAGGAAGAAGGGACCCAAAGTTCCCATTTCTCTTTGGTGTTTTCTTTTCACTAATACAATCCTTTCCATTGGTGACATGAGTCTTGTTTGTTTCTTGCTCTTATGTCCTTATGCACCATAGTTTAATTGTTTTTATCATTCCTAGTTTAGTTCTTAGCTTAGTCTTTTATGCCTTATTCTTCTAACCCTTTCCTTTACTACTGTCTTTCTTAGCTAACCCAACTAAGATTGTAAGCACCTTTGTTTTTCTCATATAGGTGACAAAAGAGGCGCAACAAAGACATTGCACCAGATAACTTGACAACATAATTAATTGATCTTACTCATTTACTGCATCATTCATTGAATAGGAAAGGAAGTAATTCTTCTCCAACTCAAATCACATACATCTAATGAAAATAGCTTGTCTTTGGTCCAGAAGGACTTCTCAATTCACAACAGTCCCAAAATAATTATCAACAAAAAAAAAAAGGAATTCTTACAACAACCATCAACCCTTTACTCATCGGTCGATGTCTCTATTTATAATCTAAAATTCAAATGTAATTAACAGCTAAATACAATTTAGGCCAAACAAAAATTGTCACGTAGAGTGATCATCCAATAGTTTCTTTCAACGGTCCACTTGAGATGCCTATTGAAAAGGTTGGCTTCTTTCATATTCAGGCCAGCTGATAAACAGGCTTTCACAGGTTTGAGCCCATGGGAACCTGTGTTGTTCCATAGGGGCAACATATGCTCCTCTGATATCTACTGCATGTGCTCAGTATTTTACCAAACTGGAGTTCAATTGTTGCAGCATGGCTCAAGCCTTGATCAGGTGACCTGCAAATTGTAACACTTGTCTTGGCATCACATCAATGATTTTTCTCATTCATCGGCCTATAGCAAGTTTCATTTGGTGTGTATATCGAACATGTCGCTTGAGTCAATAAACTGATCGGGAGCATCGCTCTCAGAGAAAACGGAATCCTTTATTGTGTCGGTGATTCAACTACGATGTTCCTTTTGAGTCCTTCGGTGAGGCCACTGGATAAGATTCGTTCAGCTAATCGGGGAGTATTCTTTCCTGCAATAAAAAAGGAAAACATTTAGTGATCTGAGCAACTTATGATAAGACATAAATAAATATGAAAAGACTAATATGTACCTGTGTAGCATGCTAATCTCATTCATTTAATACTTAATTGATCTCAGTCGCTCCTTGGAATGACCTATGATGACCTAGACGAAGCTGCCACTCCTTTTGATTAAGATGAATTATGTCAGCGTATCATGGAGTGGCAAATCAAGTACAGGATTTGTGAGCATTTTAAATCGTCATAGTGATTTTTCGACCTTTGGTGTTGAAAAGAGACATCAAAGGTGAGCGTGTGTGTACATACTCCCCTAGAAGTTCAGACACCATAAAAGGAAAGTCGTTAAATTCCTCCAGAATCCATATTACCAAGCGTGTAAAACATCATTCGTTAAATAGCAGAGGTCTGGAGAAAGATCAGAAGGATTGTACTGTATGTTCTTTGTAACTTCGATCGGCAACATTTACATTCTATGGATTGCATCCGTCAAATAGATGTGGTGTGTCGAGTATTTAAACACCATGTCATGACGCGTGAGTGTTTCCCAGACACGCTATGTTTCGCTCCTTCATTTTTTCTATAAATTTTGGGATTTCTGTGGGAAATCTTATGCTTACACTGAGCTTATACTCTCTGGAATTTTGGTCTAGCGAATTTATCTTGGTGAAGTTCTATGTGGGAATCCACCGTCACTCGCAGATGAGTGGGATGCTACACTGCTACGTAATGGGATATCCTTTGGACATGGGGCTAGGTCCACGAGGTAGTCGTAGTGCTAGGTCTAAGCCCCAACGTGCCTGTGATTCCTTTCCATCATCTTCCCATGTCTTTGAAAGCCTAATATGAGGTGGAGGCTTTGGCTCATAGATGTTGTCGGTGTCCTCAATGGAGATTGAAGATGAAAAGGGTGTGTCCGAGGAAGGTATGCTTGTAAACGCACCTCCTCAAGAGCCAAAACCATGGGGAAGAGGGAGGCCTAGAAAAAAAATAGAAAAAAGGGAGGAAACCTACCTTTCGGCTGAGCTGAGCTCATGTCCAGTTGTTGAGGAGTTTGTGGAACTTCCTTGCTTGTAGGAGCCAGTTGGGATTATCGACAGAGGAGACGGGGGTCTAAAGGGAAGGGGAAAAGCACTAGGTCCTCACGTCGAGAGTCTCGTTCAACAGTTAGAGCAGGCTAAACTTTTGATATCTGAGCTCTACCAAGAAAATAGAGAGCTATGACATTAGTTGGAGAAAAAATACCAGGGGATAACATCATCGTAGGGTCACGCAGGAAGTACAATTTGGTTTCATAGACAGCTCCGGGAAGCCCAGAATACAATTGTGAAACTATGTGAGGCACATCGTGTAGTAGAGGAGAGGGACATAGTGCTAGGCGTGAGAAATGACCTGGGGAAAATTTCATATGTGAGGAAGACATAATGGGTGATCATGCACCTTACATCCTCTTGGGTGTCACTCTGGACAAAATTTCCCTTTTTGTTCCTTCGTTGTAAAGGTATTCTTGGTTTTACGGCTACCAGGCCGATTGGTTGCGGCATGGCTTAGTTGTATGTAATGTGAACTTGGTGGGAGCCCTTAATATTAAATATCGGAAGTATTTTGAATGTATTAAGCTTTCTTATAGGAACTTAATCCATGTTCCTTGCCACAAATTATTAGTTTGCACACATTAGTTAATCTCGCAATCGTTATTGTTGTACAGAGGTTTTGTTGATAAGTTTCTTCTTATGAGATGTTCAATGTTGATTGATGCTTATGCGCTGTTATAAACCTTGGGTCATAAGAAATAATTAATTATAAAAGGAATTCGTTGGTAGGTAAGTATCTTACTTGGAACTTCACTCATGTCAACATATCGGGGTTCAAAGGTCGGCGGTGTCACTCTTTCCTTTGCGTGACACTTACTATCACGTCTTTCTACCCAAAACCGAATGAATCGGTCTTAGGAAAAATCCTTCCCAATTTTTATTCATAGGAAATAATCATTTCATCAGCCGACGCAGATGAGGGTTGGTACTCGGCTACTTTGACTCCCCAAATAGTTTTCGCCACCATCTTCTTCCACCGATGCCAAAATTCTCTTGTGAGTCAGGGGAAATTCTGGGTCGCCGATTCCTCGAGTAGTTGTTAAGTATTTTAGAGTTAATATGATTCTTCGTTGTATGTTCAAGTGAACTTTTAATCAATTAAAACATGAAACATATAAGAGAAGCGAAGGATCAGTTTCAAGCCGAGGAAAAAATAGTCAAAAGTAAACTATAGGGTGGTACCCAAAAGGAAATAGTCGCAAAACTTTTAGGGTGTGTTGAGTACTCAACAGATTCTTAACTGAGAAGATTCAAAATCATTAGGGACATTTGTAATGGTACCCAACCAAATTGGTAGCCCCACATTCAACCCAGGAATGCTCAAAGTGGCCATCAAAGGGACACCAACATTTCCAAAGAAAAGAAAAGCACAAGAATCCCTTTGTGAAGGGGTTCCTTTGTTGGTATCTTCATTAACTTTGTCCATGAAGATATTATGCATAGGTTTTTCCCTTTTGGGATCATTCAAGTCTTTAAAATTATCACACACCAACTCTAGTAAATCTGTGGTATACAAATATACACATATAAGGAGGCAGCTTCTCGTTTCTAAGTAGAAGACCCAAAAGTCCACATGACCAGAAAATTTGGCGATCAACCACCTTAGGTAAAAGACCCAAAGAAATGATTGAATAACTCAATATGGAAAAGTATGGAGCACAAAACACACCACTGAAAATTCCCTTAAGATAAATCAAGAAAAAGGTAGGAAGAGAAATTACGCCAACCAACACTAGAGCAACTTACTGGTGCAAGTGTAACTCAAACAAAGAAACACCCTCCGGGTATATTCTGTGAAGTGTGGCCCAACATATACCCTATGTATCGCAATATACCCCCACAGTCACCTATGTGAGTCCATATAAATGGAAACTAGGTTTCCATCTCGCATTCAGTTACCATGCAGGTACAGTCGAGAGTTGGGATGATTGTATGAGTAGGATATCTATGTCCAAAGCCTTTCAAGGGTATTAAAGGAAAATGATTCAGAAGACAACTGAGGATATTGAATGGATTCAAGTTACACGAAGCTCCATAGTCAAATGCAGTAAGAAAAATCCCAAGAATGACCCTCAAAATACGATCCCCACTATGCTTGGTTTGGCTTTGGAGGGATTATTTCCTCTACCTTTCCTCATGCGACCTCGTGTTTAGCCCCTATTTTAGAGGGGGGTCTCAGCTAAATTTTACGAAACTAGAAATTTTGATCCGGATTTTATGAGCATAATGAAATGAACACAGATTATTATCAAAATATGCTTAACATAGAATAACAAATATATAGTAAACGTGTTTCTATTCAATAAGGAAATAAGCTAAAACTGTAAAATGTAGTGGAAAACAAGCTTGCCATAATGGTGGCATCTTATCTCTCAGAAGAGATGTCAAGGATACACTCATTCACAAGAAGATGATTAAAATGAGGCTCTGAAGGAGTTTTTACAATAAATGTGAATGTCAAAAACACTAGACATCCAAAAACCTAACCCTAGGAGATGAAGTGCCAAAAGTCATGTGGGCCCCATTTGGGTAAGTTAGTAAATCAACTTCCTGGGGTCATAAATTTTGCATATGATCTTTGTTTTAGGTGCATGATAGCCTGTTGGAAATTTCTATCCGATGAATACACATGTTGCCATCAGAATATGACTCTGTTTATAAAATGACTATGGAAATCCCTAAAAATGATTTTTAGGGCCTCAAAATGGCCTAGGAAGTCAGGGACCCAAAAAATAGGAAAAAACTACCAAAATGAGCCAGTTGGAATAGGTGGGAGGCCACCGACATCCATATGGATCAATCCTCCCTCCTTGGGAGGAAATGGTCTCCATTTCATTGATTTCCCCCATCAGTTGAGGAAATTTTTGTTGAATTTGGCCTCGGGTGAGCTATTTTCCTTGGTGCAGGAGCTTCCCTGCTTTGACAACTTGATAAAGCTAGATATTTTGTTAGCGAGTGCCCTTGACCTGTTTGTCCACAATCTGATCAATGGATTCCTATTTTATGCAATCAGGGTTGAGCTCTGTTGGTGTCAACTATTTTTCAACGTCTGAGGTGTCCAATAATGGTGGGAAATAAGGTCGAAGGAGATACACGTTGAACACTGGGTGAAGGCCAAGGAAAGGAGGAATGTTGAGCTCAAAATAATTATCACCCACACCCTTGGTGATGGTGTACAACCCATAACGGAGTGGGATAATCTTTCGATGGGGTCCTATAAGGCGTTCTTTCTGCAAGTGAAAACAAACTTTGTCACCCACCTAAAACTTATGTGGCACTCGATGTTGATCATGGCGTTTCTTGTACTTGTCATTGGAATTATGTAGGATATCGTGAACCTATTGGCACATGTCCTAGAGCTGCTCAATGAACTGGGTGGCTTTGTTAGCTTCAATTGGAGTAGGATATGAGTTGGTTGAGGTGACTGCAAGGGGTAGTGCAACATCCATGGGACCCAATGGCTGGAATCCCAACCCCACCTAAAAGGGGTTGTGGTCAATTGAGCTATGTAGGGCTCAGTTGTAGCTATGTTGTACATAGAAAAGAATCACATCCCATGTGTGAGGGTGCTTGGAATTATACATGCGTAGGATATGCATGATCATTCAATTTACGACCTCGGTTTGGCCATCTGTCTGGGGGTGGAAGGTCATGGATTTGGTGAGCTTGGTGTCCAGCAGTGACCAGAGGCTTGACTAGAATGTGATAAGAAATCTATTGTCCCAATATGAGACAATGGTTTGTGGTATTCCAAAATGCACCCAGACTCATTCAAAGAAGATCTTGGCAGTGGCCTCTGCTATGATGCTCTTCTTGCAGGCGACCAGAATTACCATCTTAGAAAAGTGATCAAAAACCACAAAAGCACAATCATTTCCCATGGCCTATGAGGAGTAGGTAGAGGGGTGTATAGGCCCTATTTCTTAGAGGTCGGTTTGGAAATAGCACAAGCAATGCAGGACTTGATATACTTATTGACCTCTTGTCGAAGTTTTGGTCAGTAAAAATGTTTGTGCAACATTTCCACTGTATTTTCAATGCTGAAGTGTCCTACCACCTGACTATAATGGGATTCCTAGATTAACTTTGCTCACTTTCTTGATGGAATGCAGATATGGCCCAAACGGCACAACAACCCATCCTGAAGATGGTAATTAGTGACAATTGTGTTTGCACCCAAAATTTGGTAGGTTGTGGTGAATTTTGAGTCTGTCTCATAGATTTGGGGCCATACATAGGTCTCATGGCCATAAGAGTTGAGCACCATGGTGAGTGCCACAACTGACGGTTTTCTGAGGAAAACAGTGACGCGGTTGGTGCTTCCTATTTTATACTTGATGTTGAGGTGGAATTGATGCAAGTATGTGGACCACTTCTGATGGCATAATTTTTCAATTTACCTTATGTATGCATGAAATGAAATGGCTTATGATCAGTGTGGATGACTATCTCCTTCCCAAGAATGTAATGTCTCCACTGGCGGAAATCTTGCACAATGGAGTACATTTCTTTGTCGTAATTAGGGAACTTATGGAAAACATATGATAATATCTCACTATGATAGGCCACAGGGTGGCTGTGCTGAGTGAGAGTGATGCCCAGAGCATATTCTGAAGCATTTGTCTTTATCTCAAAGGGATGTTGTAGGTCTGGTAGTGAAAGTAATGAGGCTAATCACAAGCACTTCTTCAAATCATTGAATGCTTGTTGTTGGGACTATCCCCACACAAATGTTTCTTTACCACCACCCTTGTTTACTTGGTTGAGGTCCCATGCAATATGGGAGAATCCCAACATGAACCTATGGTAGAAATTGGCAAGGCCCAAGAAGATCTAAATCTCAATGAGTGTGGTTGGGGCTGGCTAGTCACGGATGACTTGGATCTTGGTTGGATCCACATGCATGCCATGATGATCAATGATGTATCCTAGGTAATGGACCCTATCCATGTTGAAGGAGATTTTTTCCAAGTTGGTGTATATCTTGTGCTGCCGTAGGGTGTGTAGAACCTATTGAATATGTTGCAAGTGTTCTGCCCAAATATTGTTATAAATGAGAATGTCATCCAGATACACCACTAAAAAATTTGTTGCAAATGTTTGAAGGATGTCTTCCATCATCCTTATGAAAGTGGTTGGAGCATTTTTCAAGCCAAAGGTCATGAACAACCATTAAAAAATACATTCCTTCGAATTGAAGGTGGTCTTCCATACATCTACCTATTCTATCATGACCTAGTGGTATCCAAACTTTAGATCAATCTTACTGAAGTATTTTTCCCCCATGAGTTGATCAAGGAGGCCATTAATTATGGGAAACATGTACCAGTTTCTGATTGTGATTTTATTCAGGGCCCCTTAATCAATGCAGAGTCGCCAGGTTCCATATTTATTTTGTACCAGCATGATTGGGATCCCACAAGGCAATGATCTAGGATAGATGTGCCCCTTGTGGAGAAGTTCTTTTATCTGTCGCTTGATCTCCTCATTCTCTAACAGATATCGACGTTAGACTGGCCCATTGGGTAGTGGTGCACTGGGAATCAGATCTATGGGGTGCTTGACCTGACAGTGCAAAGGTACCCCATTCGGTGAGGAGAAGATATTCCAGTATTCTTCCATGACCTTATCCACTTGATTCTACTCTGTGGATAGGTTGACCATGAAGACCCTATATGTGGTTGTGATATTTCACTCATTCTGAGAGAGAATCATGAAGAAGACAAACTTCCCCTGTCTGAGAGATGACCTTCCTGCATTTCTTGGTAGAGATAAAGGAAATATCACTAGGTGGGACTACCTTGAGTATCCTATATAATTTCTTGTTCAAAGTAATAATAATAATGTGAAGCCTAGACTCATATACAACATGGTGTTTCCATAAATATGGTTGGCCCAAAAGAACATTCTAAACTTCGAGAGAGGAAACATCACACAATACCGCATCTTTGAAGGGCTTGATGTTGTATGATAGGTGACATTGTTTGATTATGCGGATGTCACTTCCTTGGCAGAGCCATCCGATGGTGTAGGTATGTGGGTGTGGCGGTGTTGGAAGGGCGAGTCACTTGAAAAACTATACTGAGATGAGTTTCTTCTGGCTACCGCTATAAACGATGAAGTGTAGCATGGTACCCTTCACCCACATCTGTGAATTAAAAATGTGCTTGCCTTCCTCTGGCTCATCTGGTTCACCAGGCTGGAGCTTGGTGGTAGCAATGGTAGCACCAGGTTTTGTGTCAATGATTTGTCTCCCCCTTTCTAGTTCTGAATCAAAGTCAGAACCTGCATCTGATTCATAGTCTTTCACCTCAGCCACCAACAACTTCTTTGAGCAACAATCAATAGTGTTATGCCAAGGGCTCTTATGGAAGTCGCACCACTTCCCGGTATATTTCTTTTTCTTTTCGGTGTCCTTATTTTCTTATGGCCTGGACTAGTTTTCCTGAGGCATTCCATCTTTTATCTATCCTTTTTTTTGCGGGTTTTGGCGGTCCCTTCCTAGATTTTTCTGTGAGGGGTTCCCAGACCCAAATTGTCGCATCTTTTGTTTGAGGTTCTACTCAATTTTGGTGGCATATTGGTAGGCCACGCCCAAGGATGAGATGTCTAGAAACTTCATTTCATCCTGGATGTATCTATATAGACCGTCGCGATAATTGAGCACTAGAGGTCCCTCAGAATCCTTGATAACAATCTTGGTGCGCAAGGTATGGAAAATATTTGTGAACTTGGGCACTGCTTAGTCTCTTTCCTTCCACAATGTGGTCCATTTTGTGTACAGGTCGTTATAACTTCCAACAAGGTAGTATTATTCCTTAATAGCATCCCTGAAGGATTCATAGGTGACCTTGACTATAAATAAGGAGGGTTCCTCTATTTCCTTCTTCTCACATAAAGTTTCCCACCAATCTTTGATGTGGGGAATGACTTTGAGGAGCACAAAAGTAATATTTTCTCTATTTGAGAAGTTATGGACAGAGAAATACCCTTCTAGGATATTCAACCATTTTTCGACAGCATATGTGTCTATATAACCCTCAAATATAGGAATATCGAAGTTTATTTGTACCTTGAAGGGGGTGGTACCTCCGTTTTAGGAAGATGTGTCTCTTGTTGGTAGTTGTTGAAGGATTTGCACATAACTATCCATCATCTCGTTCCTTTGTTGCGTGATGGATTCCTCGAGAAACATTTTGAAGGGATCTCCTATCCCATCGTCTTTATTTTCTCCTGCCATGAGAGGTCGCTTAGGCATGCGAGATATTTTTTCCTCAAGAGAAATAAGCTTGAGACCCAATTCTTTGTACCCTAACCTCGTTGGGGACATGCATTAAGAACGACAAGGAGCAGACCGCTATGATATCAATGATCCAGATTTAATGAGCAGAATGAAATGAACACAGATTATTATCAAAATATGCTTAACACAGAATAACAGATATACAGTAAACTGGTTTCTATTCAATAAGGAAATAATCTAAAACTATAAAATGTAGCGAAAAACAAGCTTGCTAGAATGGTGGTAGCTTATATTTGAGAAGAGATGTGATGGCTACGCTCATTCGCAAGAATATTATTACAATGAGGCTCTGAAGGTATTTTTACAATAAACATGAATGTCAAAAACCCTAGACATCCAAAAACATAACCCTAGGAGATGAAGCACCAAAATTCATGCGGGCCCCATTTGGGTAAGTTAGTACATCAACTTCCCAGGGTCGTAACTTTTGCATACGATCTTTTTTTTAGGTGCACGATAGCCTGTTGGAAAGGTCTATCCAAGGAATAAACGTGTTGCCATAAGACTCTCACTCTGCCTATATTCTAACTTTGGCCATTCCTAAAAATGTTGTTTAGGGCCTCAAAACAGCCCCGAAAGTTAGGGACCCGAAAACTAGCAAAAAAATGCCAAACTGGAAAACTGCCAAAATGAGCTAGTTGGAATAGGTGGGAGGCCATTGAATTCCATATGGATCACTTTTACATTCCCTATATTAGACTCTTAAGTTTATTTAAGTTTCCTTGAAGAGTTTCCTCTCCACACCTAATTCAAGTCCCTATATCCTAATCTAATTGGTGTACCCTATAAACAAAAAGTCTAATCGATTTTAACATTAAGCATTGATTTTAGTGGCTTCATTACTTAGGGGTATTGTAGTGAAACTTGTGGTGTTCTTTGAGAGATGAAAGAGAATATTTAAGTGAGATTTGAGAACATTTTTCTTTTAAAAGTAAATGAAATCAAATCATGTCTTACAATTGAAGATTTGGCTCTTTTAACTTTCAAGGTGAAAACTTTTCAAAATGAAAACCAAGATCCTACTTTGTAGTCTATCCTAGAATTATTTTTTGTGCCAAATGAAATGAAACTATTAAGTACCTATACCAGATCTGCAAATATACTTCAGAAATAACCAAGAATAAACCATAAATCATTCACCATAACATTGAACACAAGAAATAGAGAAAACCCTTGAGGTAGGGTAACACCATATATTAATCCTTATGGAAGGATAAAAATCCTCAAGCAATCCTTGCTTGTACAATCACAATATTCTTCACTATGTTTCATTACATTGCCTAGACTTCTT
>ML797546.1:160323-172615 GCA_009831015.1 Picea engelmannii
CAGGACAAACAAGACATAAAAAAAATCATAACAATTATATGATTTATAAATCTCTGCAATAAGGGAAACCTATTATGCAAAAACTTATACTTAATAATTCAACTTATGAAGAAGAGAAATCTGTCATTCACAAACTGAATCAATCAATTGCTATGTTTTTTAAACACTGGAAGAAATCAGATATGGATTATATTGATTAAATTATATCATTTGCAAAAGACTAAGATAGATAACGTAGCCATTAACCAAATGCAAATTGATACACATAAACATAAAACAAAATATTGATATTATGAAAAGATAAAGCTGTAGCAGAATATCAAATTCTGTCTCAGTCTGTATTAAAATTCCATATCCTTGTTCTCCCATGAATGAGGATGCCTTATTACAAAAAAGATATGAGTATTTATAAGTTTTTCCACAGGGTAAAACCTCCCTGTGGAAGTTATCAAGCTGTTTACATAATCTGGGAAGATATTCCCAAGATCAACTAAACTAAGAAACTAAAATGAAACCAAAATATTTCAAATATCCTCTAAATTGTCCATCAAATCTCATGAAATTCGAATTCACCTGAAAAGGACACAAATGAACAAATTAGAAATATTTTTTATTAACAAAACAATAAAAATTCGATTCTACAGACCTAGCTACAGAATCATCTGATTCTGTAGCTAGTCTAAAATAAGATACAGAATCAAAATTGAAATTAAATCAAATCTTTTAAGAAATTCCATTCAATTTACATCTAACAATCATTTGAAAATGAATCATGAATTGAAAATCATATTCCATTATGAACTCAAACAGGATTGACATCATTTAACCGAATACAGAGATAGCAATACTCTATTTCGATCATCATCATAAGTCGAGTAAATGAAATCATATGTAACAACATTGTAATGGTTTCTCAATCAAATTGAATCCATGTGTTATAATATCATTTTGATATTCAATTGAAAATAGAACAAATTGCAAACACATCGTTACACATGTGAATCGAACAAGATTATCACGATAATAGTATAGTAAGCGATTTAGGCTGTGAACAAATACAAACGATAATTGACTCATAATCAAAATCGTAACGGGATCAATCAAACAGAGGGTTTGTTGTAGATTTCGATCGCTGATCATTACACAGTCAGCAAACAAGATCGATTAATTTTGATTACAATTGTTTTGATCAAACGAATCGTGTCAGGGTTTGACCGATTCATTACACAAATTTAAAATACAGAGCATCAATTATAATCTGAACTCGACTCATAGGAAAAACTTACCAATTTAGAATAAAAGCGAATCGATTAGCTAAGATCTTCACACAGTTGTTATGATTCGGATTCATTTCCAATTCGGGCGCGAATGTTATTTGAGCATAATGTTTTCATCAAAGAGATAGAGTCATTATCCTTAACTCGAAAACAGTCAAATATAGAACATCACACAATAAGCATCTTCCCGATAACATTTACCAGTCATAGCGTATCAATGATAGTGAAATTGAATCGTAACAATTAAAATTTGATCAAATAATTTTCCAACCATAGCATATAGATTAAACCCGAACATGATTATGTTCTAAACTGGATACGAAAATTTTCCTTTTCAATTCGGATACAAACCAATTCATTTGGGGGCAAACTATTAATTTTGTCACCTTAACGAGGGAAGTGAATCAATCAACTTCAAGAAAAGATCACTTAAATCTAATCAAAATCTATTGATCTCTATACTGGGAATAATCAAATCGTAAATCAAATCAAAATTTCTTTCTATTCAAAGCAAAGCTATATATAGAATGCACATGATATAACAGAGCTATTCATGGTGTGAATAGAACTGTTTAAAAACTGAATTGGAAACATCATATCAACCTAGATTATTTACAAATCAAAATGATATCAAAACCATACCTGTGTAGCGACAAGGCTGCTCAATTATGCCAATCTTGAGTTTACAACAGCCGTGGCTGATTCCACATTTTTAAACAGGATGGAGCCAGTTGTTCTTTGTTTCTTGTCTATTGCTTGGATCTTGGCCTTTTGACTGGTTAGGACTGCAATCTGATCTTCCAAAGATTGAATCTTCTATTGGAGTATCGAAACATCACTATAATATCGCTCTAACCATAGGCCGCATTGGTCACAGGGCAGCTGTGTAGGGTTTGCACGAATAGACGAGGGTTTGGTAGTATGACTGATGGTCTCTTTAGGCATTTTAATGTCGGGATAGCTAGGGTCGTTCCTAAGGCATGGAGGTAGATTTGACACAAAATCATAAGGAGGCTCTGCGCATAAACCTTGTGAATATGGATATTCGCTAGCCAAGAAACGCTCAATCTCCTAATCGGAATCCTCGCTAAGAACAATAGGTTTAGACTCGACCGAGGGTTTTGGCTTGTTTCTTGCCATCCATGAAATCAAACATTCATTCCTTTTCCCTTTGGCATTAGTCATAAGGTTTGACTTGGGGTTTTGGCTCACAGGCTTCTTAATGGCCTTTGCACTCTTAGTCACAGTGTCGGGTAAGTCGATAGGAGGTTTGGTTGAGGGCTTAGGCAATAGGACATGCAAGGGAACAGGCGGCTCATCCTTCACTTCAATTACCACAGGTTTATCCATGGGGACAGGTTTCACATCCTCGAAACCAATACGAGCTATGAAAGCCCTCCAACTATCGCCATGCAAGCTCAAATGATAGACAATGATGAGCTTAATAAGCCCATGATGGAAAAGGTTGTTATCGGCCTTTTGCCTCTTAAACCTTTTGGACATTTTAAACAGGCTTTGATGCAAATAGAAGGGCATATTCAAAGAATACCCCATGAAATTCATAAGTAGACGCAGGTGATAGAGGAAAACTAACCCATATCGACCTTCGCAGGTGATAAACTACTTAACTATCATCAAGGTATCCCGTCAACGAGGTTTGAGTGTAGAGACGGGCAAACCTCGGTCACAAGAGGTGACTTTGCGTGAGAGGAACAGCAGTGTCCATGGCACTTCCTCAACCTTGCAATTCTTGAACCAACGCTGACCTTGGCTCGACAACCTTGTTGCAGCACTGATGAACTTCTTGTTGACCTCCAATTGAACATCTCCGACCTTGGCTCTACAGCCATTGTAGGTTGAAGCGAACTGTCGCGCTACACAGAGGTTGAAACCCTCAAATCGTTCCACGAAGGTAAGCCATCCACTGTCTGCCAAATCTTGGCGGGCATTGTCAAACATTAACAGTGCTTGGTGGCCATTTGGCTCAACTCTCACGATTGGTGCCATGGAGCCAAATGCATGGTAAGGGAATGGTTTGAATTCACCAATGCATAGAGGAGTAGAGCTACACGAGCTAGCAACAACAAACGAGTGAAAGGGATAAGCATAAGTGCGAGCATGAGAAGGTGGTGGAGTTATTCACTGCCATGCATAACAATTATGGCGTATTACAACCGCCAATTTGCATAGCTATCCAACCATTATAGCATGGTGAACAGTCATATCATTTGGCTAATCAACGAAAATGTATGCGCAATCAATGTTATACCATAATGTTTAAAACATTCGACATATAAATCAAAACCCAACCTCAAAAATGTATCAGTTCATATAATCAAAAGTTCAACCAAGGTGCCAAAACGACATTCATATAGTTGACAAGCCAATAAGTTATGAAGAATTAACATAAGGACCACATCATATATATAAAAAAATTTAATCATAGCCCCTATGTATTCCCATAGAATCAATGATCAGGAAAATTATATAAAGTGTAAATCAAATGCTCAATGCCTTACAAACTCAATAAAATCAAGTTACGCGATCAATATAAGAATGTCCAATGAGCACAGTTCGAAAGTCCTTCCAACCACATAACGATAAACAAAAGGTAAGTGCAATAGGCGTATCGATAAAAAGATCATGACAGTTCAGATAGTAATCGAAATATGACATCGAAAGGAGAAGTTTTCATGCTTACAGTCGTGATAACTTTAACAAAGACAAATGTGTAAATGTCGCAAGAAATGACAGTGTCGTCTATTGAAAATTGCGACGAAAAACTTGATGTTTTCAAGACATAGGTGTAGGCAGCTTATAAGATAATGGAAAGAGTGAATTGGCTGCCAACAATGGCGACACACTGGAAGAAGCAGTTATCTCTGTCAAAAGAAACAAATTCAGATTAGGACAGCAAAGAAAATTTTAACTCAAAATAACTACCAGAAAAATTGTATAAACATCATCATTAACCAATTATTCCAGCAGTGTTTTAAAAGATGAAAACCAATAACAGTCTTAAGATCAGTAAGTCACGATATTAAAGATAAAATCTCCAATACTGTTGGCATAGCCACTGCTACCAGCAGGCGTCCATATCCTCGACAGGGTTGCCATTTAACCCACTCTAACATCTGTATCCTGCCAAGAAGTTCTGGATGAAAATAAAGGACATTAAAGAGGTTTCTTATATTTTTTGCATATTTCATGTACCCGACATTGCTTCGCTGCCAGCGGGCCTGTTCAGTACCCCGACGAAGTTGTCTTGGCGCCATGCTTGCATTTACCCGCTGCCAGCAGACCTGTTCATTATCCCGGTGGGTTTACAAGCACTTCCCACAACTCTTATTAAAAATTTTATTTTGTTTTTCTTTTATATAGCTGAGCGGGGTGACGCTGAAAATCTTAATATCTTAACATATTTTTTTCAGACCTTATCAAAAAAAATTTTTTAGCACTATCCTTTATTTAGCTCCAGAGATGTTTTATAAAACAACTTCCTAAAACAGGGAGACATCTTTTGAGTCATTCCATTACGGAATCGGGACAGCGTAAAAATATAATAGATGATCATGAAAAACTTCACTCGAAGACTGAAATCAATAAACTTCTTTCAAACAACAAAATTTTCCAACACAGATATCAATGTCAGCAATATATCATTGATGTTTGTACAAATTTTTCAGAAGTTATTTCAGCGAAGAAAATATTTCATCTTGTCTGAATTAGTTCAATGTACAGGTATGTGTATGATTCAAAAACACAAACTGATCAATTCAAACCAAAATCAAAAAACAAAGAAAACGAACAAACAAAAGAAAAAAATATATATACATAATATACAAGGGTAGTCATCAAGCAAAGTATCTTTTCAAGGCTTGGCCATTCACCGGGTAGGTGTCAAGCTGCCCTTCAAGATTTTGCAATCGAAAGGAACTAGGACCAAACTTTTCAGAAATTAAAAATGGTCCAAGCCATAAGTTTTGAAATTTGGTGTGCTCACCCTTTCCTTCGTGTGGTTTGTCCCACTTCAAGATGAGATCGCCTACTTCAAAATTCCTATCAGAAGCAGAATTAGAATCGAACCAACTTTTAACAAATTGTTGATGTTGATCTAACTTATGCTTAGCTTGGGTTCTAACTTCTTCCAACTTCATCAAAGCGTTAATTCGGCTTTCTAAAGGGGGACAATCTTCTTCTTGAATTTTTTGTGACAACTGAAGTGAGGGAAGAAGAATGTGAGGTGGCAGAATTGCTTCTCTACCATAAACGAGAAAAAAGGGGGAGTTAACTATAGCAGCTTTGGGTGTTACCCTATCAGCCCATAGTGCGTTCAGCAATGCATTGTGCCAGTTCTTGTGATTTTCAATCACGGTTCTCTTGATTATTTTAATCAAGTTCTTGTTTGTTGATTCTGCTAAGATGTTGCCCTGGGGGTAGTAACTAGCAGAATACTTCGGCTTTATTCCTTTCTCCAAAGCAAACTCGCTCATCTCAAGAGAAGAAAAGTATGAAGCATTATCAAAGACTAAACAATCAGGGATGCCGAAACGAGTGATAATATTCGAGTTTATAAAGGCAATTACCTGGCTGGTGTTAACAGTTCTTAGTGCAACTGCTTATGACCATCGTGTAAAGTAATCTGTGGCTATCACAATATACTTATGTTGTTGCGAGGATGGAGGGTTAACTAGACCTATGATATCAAGGCCCCATTGCTGGAAAGGAGAATCTACTTAGACGGGTTGCAAGGGAAAGGCTGGTTTTTGTAACCGCCCTGATGCTTTCTAACAGATAATACATTTCTGACACAAGGCATGGGTGTCTCTAAAAAGTGTAGGCCAGTAATAACCGGCTCTTAGAACCTTATGAGCAGTGGTGTCACCACCGAAGTGACCACCAGCTTCTCCTACATGCAACTCAAGCAAGACTCTTTCTGATTCGTCTTTCTCGAGATAGTGCATCAGTACGCCATCAAAACTCTGACGAAATAAGGTACCATTAACCAGATGAAAGGAGGCAGACTTTAGTCTCAATGCTCTTCTCTTGGTGGGGTCAAGGTGACGGGGTGTTGACCCATGTTCAAGACAGAATCTAATATCGTCGTACCAGGGACTGACGAGGTTTTGTGTGCAACAGATCATACTTTGATCACTTTGTCCTAGGTTTGACGTATCACTATCTTCTTTCTTTCCTGTTTCCGAATCAACAACCAATTTACACAAACCTTGACCTCTCACGATCTGAGCTGGGGTGATCTCTAAGTCATACTCCTGCAAGGAGGTGACCCAGTTAGCTCTCTTCTCTCCTAACTCTTTCTACACTAACAAGTTCCTTATGGCGGGGTAGGGGACAATGACTTTCGTCCTTGACTTCAAAAGATAAGACCGGAAATGCTTAACTGCTTTGAAAACAGCGTAGGCTTGCTGATCGACTGCGGGGTAATTAAGTTCAGCACCTTTGAAAGCAGAGCTCATAAAGGCGATGGGTACTTCGTTGTTGTCGGAATTCTTCTGAGTTAGGACTGTGGCATAGGAACAATCGGAGGCAAAAGTATAGAGTGTAAAGTCTTGAGAGAAGTCAGGGCTCATGAGAGACGGAGCATCTATTATAGCCTTCTTTATGGCAATGAAAGCTTGATTTTCTATGGGTCCCCAGTGATATTGGGTGTCTTTCTTAATCAGGTTCTGTAAAGGTCTGACCATTTCGGAGAAGCTGGGGACAAATCTTCTCACGAAGTTAATCTGGCCTAGGAAAGACTGCATGGATTTTCTGGATGTAGGAGGGGGAAGTTTGTCGATGAATTGAGTCCTTTCGGGGTCAATAATCATCCCGTCTCTAGACACAATGAATCCTAGTAATTTACCCTGTTCTACTGCAAAGATAGACTTTTGGGGGTTCAAGGAGATGTCGTATTTACGACATCATAGCAGAACGGCTCGTAAGTGAGCTATATGATCGTCTTTGTTTTTGGAATAAACAGTCACATCATCTAAGTAAACTACGGCGGAGTGATTGATTAGGCCTCGGAAAGAAATGTCCATTTCTCTCTGAAAGGTAGCACCAGCGTTAATCAATCCAAAGGGCATTTTGCGATAAGCATAAGTGCCCCACGAGGTACGGAAGGTTGTTTTGAGTTGGTCTGGCAGAGACATCAAGACTTGGTTGTATCCAGAGAAACCATCCAATAGAGATAGCCTCTCGGAACCAGATACCTATTGCAGGATCTGTTCCATGGGTGGGACAGGATAATTATCTTTGTCAGACACTCTATTGAGGTTCCGGAAATCGACGCAAAGTCGAATTTCCTCGTTTTTCTTCCAAACTGGGACAAGATTGGACACCCATTGAGTGTGCCCAACAGGAAAAATTATTTTATCACTTAGGAGTTTATTCAATTCTTTTTGAATGGTCGGTTCAAGTTTAGGATGCATCTTCCTCAGTTTCTGTTGGAAGGGTAAGGTTTGGGGTTTCGTCGGGATGACATGCTGCATGATATTAGGGTCGAACGTTTTGAGATCATCATACGTCCATGTAAAGAAATCCTTAAATTCTTTAAATAATTTAATAAAAGTAGCTTTTTCTTGTTTAGAACATCCCAAGCCTAGATTGATACACTGAGGATTTTCACTAGTTCCTAAATTAACTTTTTCATAAGATAACGAGGAACTATTGGTTTTACAATTGACCGTCTTTTTAAATTTATCTTCAAAATCATAAAACTTCTCTAATCTAATTACAAATTTTGGGATCGAGTTTACCATATCCGATAGAGCTTCAGGAGTTTTCATATCAGGTATTACCGTGAAATCGCACAAATTGTCGTCGTGTGTGTGCTCGTCTATCACCACACCTTGGAAGGTTTCTTCCATGTGCAGAAAGTTGATAATCTGTTGATCATCGTCAAATACTCTCCATTTTGTGACGTTATCAGGAATGGATGGCCGAAAAAATAGCTCAACTGAGAATGCGTCTGGGGACAAGCCTTCTGCAGGAAGAAGTTTAGAAGCTACATTAGCTAACAAATCTGCTTCAGAGTTATTCGATCTAGGAATAGAATTTATATTAAAAGCAGAAAATTTACTCATTAAATTCCATACCTCAGACTGGTAGCTTTTGAGGTGTGGAGAAAGACAGTGGATAGAATCTCTCACCTGTCTAACCACTATTTCAGAGTTGCCAAAAATGGTTAAATTTTGAATGTTCATGTCCAAAGATTTTCTGAGACCTTGCAGTAAAGCCTCATATTCTACAGTATTGTTAGTACATTCAAATTCCAACCTACATGCTATCAATTTTTTGTTACCTACCAGATCGATAATGATGCAGCCTGCTCCGGCTCCTTCTTTGGACTTTGACCTGTTGAATTACAGAGACCAAATTTGATTTGTATCGGGTTCATAAGATTGTTGTGTGTAAGGTGTGGGCTACACAAATGCTACGATATCGGACTGTTGTTATGGATTGATGATGGGTGAAACCTCGGCCATGAATTTGCCGAAGAAGGTGTTCATCCCTTGTACTTCAGGTGAATCAGCAGGAGGTGTGTACAGTTCATTAGGATCATTCAAATCAATCACTGTGAACTTAAGGTAGCGCTCACAGTTTACTTTGATTTTATTAGGCCTGTCGTTCTCTGGAAGCCATAATTGAGACCAGTCTGTTGCGAAGTATCCATGTAGTTTCTCCGACCAGTCCCTGCTTAAAAACATGCCATACACTTCCGAAATATCCACAACGATTATATCAATAACTTGATGAACCTTGGGGTTAGACGATAGTCTAATAAGTACATTCTTTAGTTCGCCTATAACCTTGACATTTGTTTTATCAAGTTGTATGATATTTAAAGAAGAGGGTTCAACTTCAGCGTTTATTTTCTGGAAAACAGACCAAGGCATCACATTGGATGATGCCCTTGAGTCAACCATACAATTATGCACGTTTCTATTGAAAATCTCGAAAGTTAAAAGAAAAGGAGGTACATTCTTACAAGTACTAAGAGTAGTAGCTTGTGGCTTCTTACTCGTAGTTCCTAGGACTATTTTATCTAAATTATTTACATTATTTACATTTTTCACATTATTTACAGGGGCCACATGAAGGCTTCCTTTATCTTGAGACTCAGGATTGTTTTTAGTAGAAGTCTTCTGTGGAACTTTGCTTTGTACAACCTTGCTGCCATTGGAATTACCATTCTTGACGTTTTCTGAAATATTTTGCAAAATTTTTTGTAACAAAAATGGAAACTTTAACAACTCATAAATAGAAATGTTAGCCCTTAAATTTTTAAGATCTTCAACAACATCATAATCTAATTTAGGGTTCACATCACTCTGTTTCGGCTCAACTGATTTAGATTTCTTTGGAGGTGAAGTTGTAGTGTTCTCTGTAGAAGGTTTATTTGTTGTCTTACTCCTAGTGTTATAAGGGTGAACAGTTTCAAAGTTGGCTTGGAAGATGCTATCTGAGAAGTGTCCAAAAATTTTAGGAGAAGACTCTTCTTCTTGAACTGTCTCTGGTTCGAATACTTCCTTAGGAATCTCAGGAGGGATCAAGTTATCTTGGGCTTCTAGAATTGTTTGAAGAGCACACTGCAAACTTTCTAGGTTAAGGCCTTCGGTGGTTGGATTAGGTCGATTGGTAGGAAAGGGATTTCGGAAAGGAGGTTTGTAGGGTCCTTTACTCGAGGAAGCTTCTTCAGTCGACCTTTTTATGTCTATAACTTGATTCGACGGTTTTTGAACAACTTTAGTTAGGTTTTCCAAATCAAAGTTTCCAGGTTGTGTTTTACTTTGAGTGGGTCTGGGGAGGATTTCAATCTTCTTTTTGGAGGAAGAAATAGTCTCAGTTTCGTTGCTAGAAGAGTCCTTAAGACTAAGTATGTCTTTTTCAATCTGACTAGCCTCCTCGAAGGCTTCTAACAACATGGCCTTTTTGGATCGTTTAACCCAAATAGCTATGCTTTGATGCAATGCTTTAGTGTAGTAAGCTATTATAAGACTCTCAGCGGGCATAGAATCTGCATGGATTCTATTTTTAAGATTTAAAAATCTTTGATTAAAATCTTTAACTTTTTCTTTTGGGTTCATTCTTAGGCTAGAAAGGCCCATGACCAAGACTTCCGGAGGCTTACCGTCTTCGAACTTTTCCAAAAAGCATGACTCAAACTTTTCCCAAGACACGATGGTATGGGGCTATTGGGAAAAGTACCAAGTGGATGCGTTACCCTCAAATGTATAAGGGAACAACCTACAGACAACATCTTCATGTTCAACATTACGGAGTCTTATGGCTAACATAAATTTTTTTATATGATCTTCAGCTATCTGTTTCGAATCAGGATCAAACTTGGGAAGCCATTTCTCCAGGTGCTTAGGTAAAGGGTGCTGAGCTCCAGGTACAGCTACAGCATCCTGGTCCAACCAGGGTCTAGCAGGGTTGTTTTGATTTGCCATTGGGGTAGTGGGTGTGGAAGGCTGAGAAGGTGAATTGCCTTCATCAGAAGAGGAATCTCCTCCAGAAGAGGAAGGAGATGAGGGAGGTGGTGAAGGAGGTATCCCAGATCCTCCTGCAGCAGGATTAGTGATTGGATCTGTAGGATTCACAGTGAGGTTAGTGTCACCTAATTTTTCTCTGATATCAGAGAAATCTAGAGGTTGACCCCACAGATGGTTTGGTTGCCTAAGACGAGCTAAGGCACTATGTGTTTTAATGAGAGATTGGCGAAAAATCTCTTGGATATCACCACCTGTAGGATTAGGGGTTGTTGGCTCAACTGTGATCTGTGGATCGTCGGTTGAAGTAGTTGTTGTTTGAAGGGGAATATTATCATGTGAATGGCTTCTAGTCACTATAGGTGAGCGATTAGGGGGGGGAGGAGTCTTGCGACCACCTCATGCCATTAATTAAGTTCAGGCCCTCCTTCTAGCGCCATTTGTCGACGGGCGAAATTGATCGTCCGTCAACTGAGAGAGTGGAACCGGTCTGAGGTTGTCTAATAACCCAAGCCGTTTGGAATGAACCACCCTGACAGGTTTAGCGGCTCCATTGGCCTATATAAGGTCCTAGAAAAACCAAAGAGAAAACTAATCTAAACTAACTATTCTAATTAAAACTAATAAAACAAACTAAACTAACATAAAACTAAATAAAACAACTAAACTAACTAACAATAAATAAAACAAACTAATACTAACTAACTAACTAATACACTAATCTAATTAAAACTAAATACTAAACTAATCTACCATTTACAAACTACTAATCATTTAACTGTCTAACTACTAATTGCAATATGACTTATTCACAAAATATACAATATTAACAAAATACAGATTTAAATAAAACCTGGAAAAATCATTTTCTTTCTTCCCTAAGACAGAGAAAGATATTTTTTTGTTGATTTTATGATTTTATGAACAAGAGATAAAACTTACTGAAATTAAACAATCTAATATACTAACTACATATATATCTAACTAAAATACTAACAAATACACTAAACGAATAAACAACAAACTGACCTGGAAACGCTCCAGATTTGTCCTGTGTATGATGACTTCAAAGCTGGTCGGAGGAAAGAAACTCGTACCGGATGATCCAGAAGCTACTCGTAAACGATAGTTGCAATGTTCTTTGAGTTTATTTAGAGGAAAAACAAGACATAAAAAAAATCATAACAATTATATGATTTATAAATCTCTGCAATAAGGGAAACCTGTTATGCAAAAACTTATACTTAATAATTCAACTTATGAAGAAGAGAAATCTGTCATTCACAAACTGAATCAATCATTTGCTATGTTTTTTAAACACTGGAAGAAATCAGATATGGATTATATTGATTAAATTATATCATTTGCAAAAGAGTAAGATAGCTAAAGTAGTCATTAACCAAATGCAAATTGATACACATAAACATAAAACAAAATATTGATATTATGAAAAGCTAAAGCTGTAGCAGAATATCAAATTCTGTCTCAGTCTGTATTAAAATTCCATATCCTTGTTCT
>ML797546.1:172665-184465 GCA_009831015.1 Picea engelmannii
TCATTAACCAAATGCAAATTGATACACATAAACATAAAACAAAATATTGATATTATGAAAAGCTAAAGCTGTAGCAGAATATCAAATTCTGTCTCAGTCTGTATTAAAATTCCATATCCTTGTTCTCCCACGAATGAGGATGCCTTATTACAAAAAAATTATGAGTATTTATAATTTTTTCCACAGGGTAAAACCTCCCTGTGGAAGTTATCAAGCTGTTTACATAATCTGGGAAGATATTCCCAAGATCAACTAAACTAAGAAACTAAAATGAAACCATAATATTTCAAATATCCTCTAAACTGTCCATCAAATCTCATGAAATTCGAATTCACCTGAAAAGGACACAAATGAACAAATTAGAAAGATTTTTTATTAACAAAACAATAAAAATTTTATTCTACAGACCTAGCTACAGAATCATCTGATTCTGTAGCTAGTCTAAAATAAGATACAGAATCAAAATTGAAATTAAATCAAATCTTTTAAGAAATTCCATTCAATTTACATCTAACAATCATTTGAAAATGAATCATGAATTGAAAACGATATTCCATTATGAACTCAAACAGGATCCACATCATTTAACCGAATGCAGAGATAGCAATACTCTATTTCGATCATCATCATAAGTCGGGTAAATGAAATCATATGTAACAGCATTGTAATCGTTTCTCAATCAAATCGAATCCATGTGTTATAATATTGTTTTGATATTCAATTGAAAATAGAACAAGTTGCAAACACATCGTTACACATGTGAATCGAACAAGATTATCACGATAATAGTATAGTAAGCGATTTAGGCTGTGAAAAAATCCAAACGATAATTGACTCATAATCAAAATCGTAATGGGATCAATCAAACAGAGGGTTTGTTGTAGATTTCTATCATTGATCATTGCACAGTCAGCAAACAGGATCGATTAATTTTGATTACAATCATTTCGATCAAATGAATCGTGTCAGGGTTTGACTGATTCATTACACAAATTTAAAATACAGAGAATCAATTATAATCTGAACTCGACTCATAGGAAAAACTTTCCAATTTAGAATAAAAGTGAATCGATTAGCTAAGATCTTCACACAGTTGTTATGATTCGGATTCATTTCCAATTCGGGCGCGAATGTTATTTGAGCATAATGTTTTCATCAAAGAGACAGAGTCATTATCCTTAACTCGGAAACAGTCAAAGATAGAACATCACACAATAAGCATCTTCCCGATAACATTTACCAGTCATAGCGTATCAATGATAGCGAAATCGAATCATAACAATTAAAATTTGATCAAATCATTTTCCAACCATAGCATATAGATTAAACCCGAACATGATTATGTTCTAAACTGGATACGAAAATTTTCCTTTTCAATTCGGATACAAACCAATTCATTTGGGGGCAAACTATTAATTTTGTCACCTTAACGAGGCAAGTGAATCAATCAACTTCAAGCAAAGATCACTCAAATCTAATCAAAATCTATTGATCTCTATACTGGGAATAATCAAATCGTAAATCGAATCGAAATTTCTTTCTATTCAAAGCAAAGCTATATATAGAATGCACACGATACAACAGAGCTATTCATGGTGTGAACAGAACTGTTTAAAAACTGAATTCCAAACATCATATCAACCTAGATTATTTACAAATCAAAATGATATAAAAACCATACCTGTGTAGCAACGAGGCTGCTCAATTATGCCAATTTTGAGTTTACAACAGCCGTGGTTGATTCCACATTTTTAAATAGGATGGAGCCAGTTGTTCTTTGTTTCTTGTTTGTCGCTTGGAGCTTGGCCTTTTGACTGGTCAGGACTGCAATCTGATCTTCCAAAGATTGAATCTTCGATTAGAGTATCGTAACATCACTATAATATCGCTCTAACCATAGGCCGCATTGGTCACAGATTAGTTGTGTAGGGTTTGCATGAACAGACGAGGGTTTGGTCGTATGACTGAGGGTCTCGTTAGGCATTTTAATGCCGGGATAGCTAGGGTCGTTCCTAAGGCATGGAGGTAGATTTGACACAAAATCATAAGGAGGCTCTGCGTATAAACCTTGTGAATATGGATATTCGCTAGCCAAGAAATGATCAATCTATGAATCAGAATCCTCGCTAAGAACAATAGGTTTAGACTCGACCGAGGGTTTTGGCTTGTTTCTTGACATCCGTTAAATCAAACGTGCATTCCTTTTCCCTTTGGCATTAGCCGTAAGGTTTGCCTTGGGGTTTTGGCTCACAGGCTTCTTAATGGCCTCTGCACTCTTAGTCACAGTGTCGGGTAAGTCGATAGGAGGTTCGGTTGAGGGCTTAGGCAATAGGACATGCAAGGGAATAGGCGGCTAGGCCTTGGCTTCAATTACCACAGGTTTATCCACAGGGACAGGGTTCACATCCTCAAAACCATTACAGGCGATTAAAGCCCTCCAACTATCGCCATGCAAACTCAAATGATAGACAATGATGAGCTTAATAAGCCCATGATGGAAAAGGCTGGTATCGGCCTTTTGCCTCTTAAACCTTTTGGACATTTTAAACAGGCTTTGATGCAGATAGAAGGGCATATTCAAAGAATACCCCATGAAATTCATAAGTAGACGCAGGTGATAGAGGAAAACTAACCCATATCGACCTTCACAGGTGATAAACTGCTTAACTATCATCAAGGTATCCCGTCAACGAGGTTTGAGTGTAGAGACGGGCAAACCTCGGTCATAAGAGGTGACTTTTCATGAGAGGAACAACAGTGTCCATGGCACTTCCTCAACCTTGCAATTCTTGAACCAACGCTGACCTTGGCTCGGCAACCCTGTTGCAGCACTGATGAACTTCTTGTTGACCTCCAATTGAACATCTCCGACCTTGGCTCTACAACCATCGTAGGTTGAAGCGAATTGTCACGCTACACAGAGGTTGAAACCTTCAAATCGTTCCATGAAGGTAAGCCATCCACTGTCTGCCAAATCTTGGCGGGCATTGTCAAACATTAACAGTGCTTGATGGTCGTTTGGCTCAACTCTCATGACTGGTGCCATGGAGCCGAATGCATGGTAAGGGAAGGGTTTTAATTCACCAACGCATAGAGGAGCAGAGCTACACGAGCTAGCAGCAACAAATGAGTGAAAGGGATAAGCATAAGTGAGAGCATGCGAAGGTGGTGGAGTTATTCACTGCCATGCATAACAATTATGGTGTATTACAACCGTTGATTTGCATAGCTATCCAACCATTATAGCATAGTGAATAGTCATATCATTTGGCTAATCAACGAAAATGCATGCGCAATCAACTTTATACCATAATGTTTAAAAAATTCGACATATAAATCAAAACCCAACCTCAAAAATGTATCAATTCATATAATCAAAAGTTCAACCAAGGTGCCAAAACGACATTCATATAGTTGACAAGCCAATAAGTTATGAAGAATTAACATAAGGACCACATCATATATATAAAAAAATTTAATCATAGCCCCTATGTATTCCCATAGAATCAATGATCAGGAAAATTATATAAAGTGTAAATCAAATGCTCAATGCCTTACAAACTCAATAAAATCAAGTTACATGATCAATATAAGAATGTCCAATGAGCACAGTTTGAAAGTCCTTCCAGCCACATAACGATAAACAAAAGGTAAGTGCAATAGGTGTATCGATAAAAAGATCATGACAGTTCAGATAGTAATCGAAATATGACATCGAAAGGAGAAGTTTTCATGCTTACAGTCGTGAAAACTTTAACGAAGACAAATGTGTAAATGTCGCAAGAAATGACAGTGTCGTCTATTGAAAATTGCGACGAAAAACTTGATGTTTGCAAGACATAGGTGTAGGCAGCTTATAAGATAATGGAAAGAGTGAATTGGCTGCCAACACGTTTTTAATGTGACTTCGAAATCAAAATTTTCACGCTTGCAATCGTGAAAAGGAGAACTAAGGTAATTGAGAAAACGCACGAAACAATAGTGTCGTTTTACTCAAGGATTGCGACAAAAATCAAAGTTTGCAAAACTCTGGTGTAGGCAGCTTATAAGGATAGTATAAAAATGCAAATTGGCTGCCAACAATGGCGACAAACTGGTAGAAGCAGTTATCTCTGCCAAAAGAACAAATTCATATTAGGATAAAAAATTCAAACTCCGAAAATAACAACCAAAAAATCGTATGAACATCATTATTAACCAAATATTCCAGCAGTGTTTAAAGGATGAAAACAGATAACAGTCTTAAGACAAGCGAGCCACGATATTAAAGATAGAATCTCCAATACTGTTGACAGAGCCACTGCTTCCAGCAGGCGTTCATAGCCTCAACAGGGTTGCCATTTAACCCACTCTGATATTTGTATCCTGCCAAGAAGTTTCGGATCATAATAAAGGGCATTTTAAGGTCAAGAGGTTTCTTATTTCCAAATTTTCATATACTTGACATTGCTTCGCTGCCAGCAGGCCTGTTCAGTACCCCGACGAAGTTGTCTTAGCGTCATGCATGCATTTACCTGCTGCCAGCAGACCTGTTCAGCATCCCGACAGGTTTACAAGCACTTCCCACAACTCTTTTATTTATTTATTTTGTTTTTTAAAGATATATAGTCGAGCGGGGTGACGCTGAAAATTATGATATTTTAACATATTTTTTACAGACCTCATCAGAATTTTTTAGAACCGTCCTTTATTAAGATCCAGAGATGGTTTATTTACAGAACCAACTTTCTAAGGTAGGGATACATCTTCTGAGTCATTCCCTTAAGGAATAGGGACAGCATAAAAAGATAATAGATGATCGTGACAGGCTTCACTCAGAGATCGAAATCAGTTAACTTCTTTCAAACAACAAACTTTTTTCCAACACAGATGTAAATTTCAGAAGTATACAATTTATGTTTATACAATTTTTCAGCAGTCATTTCAGTGAAGAAATTTTCTATTTTCTTTGTCCAAATAGTTCATCATGCAGGTATGTGTAAAAAAAACAAAAACTGATAAGTGCAAAGGAGAGATCAAAACCAAAACAGCAAAAGAAAAGCAAACAAAAACAAATATGTACATAATATACAAAGAGTCATCATCAAGAAAAATATATTTTTAGAGCTTGGCCATTCACCGGATAGGTGTCAGGCTGCCCCTCTAGATTCTGCAATCGGAAAGAGCTGGGACCCAACTTCTTAGCAATTAAAAACGGTCCAAGTCATAAGTTTTGAAATTTCGTGTGCTCTCCTTTTCCCTCATGATGTTTGTCCCATTTTAGGACGAGATCACCTACTTCGAAATTCCTATCAGAGGCAGAGTTAGAATCGAACCATCTTTTAACTACTAGTTGATGCTGATCTAACTTACATTTAGCTTGGGCTCTTACCTCTTCTAGCTTCATTAAGGCATTAATTCGGTTTTCCAAAGGGGGGCAATCTTCTTCTTGAATTTTCTGTGATAGTTGTAGCGAAGGAAGAAGGATGTGTGGTGGTAGAATTGCTTCTCTGCCATAAACAAGAAAGAAAGGAGAGTTTCCTATAGCAGCTTTTGGGGTTACCCTATTATCCCAAATTGCGTTTAACAGTACATTGTGCTAGTTTTTGTGATTTTCAGCGATCGTTCTTTTGATGATTTTAATCAAGTTCTTATTTGTCGATTCTGCCAATCCGTTGCCCTGGGGGTAATAGCTAGCAGAGTATTTCAATTTAATTCATTTTTCCAAAGCGAACTCGCTCATCTCAAGAGAGGAAAAGTAATAAGCGTTGTCGAATACTAAACAATCAGGTATACCAAAATGAGTAATAATATTCGAGATTAAAAAGGCAATTACCTAACTGGTATTGACAGTTCTTAATGCGGCAGCTTCAGACCACCTGGTGAAGTAATCTGTGGCTGTTATGATAAACATATGATGTTGTGAGGATGGGGGGTTGATTGGACCTATGATATCAAGGCCCCACTGCTGAAAAGGAGAGTTTACTGAAACGGGCTGCAAAGGAAAGGATGGTTTCTATAACTGCCCTGATGCTTTTTGACAAATAATACACTTACGACACAAGGCATGGGCGTCTCTGAAAAGCATGGGCCAGTAGTAACCGGCTCTCAAAACTTTATGGGCAGTGGTTTCACCACCAAAATGACCACCAGCTTCTCCTGCGTGCAATTCTAGTAAGACTTTTTCTGCTTCGTCTTTCTCAAGACAGCGCATCAGTACGCCATCAAAGCTTTGATGAAACAGAATACCATTAACCAAAGGAAAGGGGGCATACTTTAATCTTAAGGCTCTTCTTTTAGTGGAATCCAAGTGACGGGGGGCTGACCCGTGTTCAAGACAAAATTTTATATCGTCATACCACGGACTGACAGAGTTTTGTGCGCAGTAGATTACATTTTGACCGTGTTGTCCTAGGTTTGACGTATCACTTTCTTCTTGTTGTCCTGCAGCTGAATCAGCAACTAACTTGCATAAAACTTGGCCTCTCACTATCTGAGCTGGGGTAATTTCTATGTCGTACTCCTGCAAGGAGGTGACCCAGTTAGCCCTCTTTTCACCTAGTTCCTTCTGCACTAACAGGTTTCTGACGGCTAGGTATGGGACAATGACTTTCGTCTTGGATTTCAAAAGATAAGACCGGAAGTGCTTGACTACTTTAAAAATAGTGTAGGCTTGTTGATCTACCACTGGGTAATTAAGTTCAGCGCATTTGAAAGTATAGCTCATAAAGGCAATGGGTACTTCGTTGTTTTCGGCGTTCTTTTGAGTTAGCATGACAGCGTAGGAACGGTCAGAAGCAAAAGTGTAGAGCATAAAGTCTTGGGAAAAGTCGAGGCTCATGAGAGAAGGAGCGTCTATTATGGCCTTATTTATTGCATTAAAAGCTTGATTTTCTAAGGGACCCCAATGATATTAGGCGTCTTTCTTAATTAGGTTTTCCAAAGGTCTGACCATTTTGGAGAAGCTAGGGACAAATCTCCTCACAAAGTTAATCTGGCCTAAGAAAGACTGCATAGACTTATTGGATGTCGGAGAGGGGAGTTTCGAGATGACTTGAGTCCTTTTAGGGTCGATAATCATCCCTTTGCTTGACACAATAAATCCTAAGAGTTTACCTTGTTCTACTGCAAAGATGGATTTTTTAGGATTCAAGGAAATGCCATATTTACGACATCGATGTAGAACGGATCGTAAATGAGCTAGATGATCGGTTTTGTTTTTAGAAAATATAGTAACATCATCTAGGTAAACTATGATGGACTGATTTATTAAGCCTCGGAAATCGATGTCCATCGCTCTCTGGAAAGTGGCATTGGCATTAATCAATATGAAGGGCATTTTTCGATAAGCGTAGGTGCCCCATGGAGTGCAGAAGGTAGTTTTAAGTTGGTCTGGAGGAGACATCAGGACTTGGTTGTACCCTGAGAAACCATCTAGTAAGGATAGCCTCTCAGAACCAGATACCTGTTGAAGGATCTATTCCATGGGTGGGATAGGATAGTTGTCTTTATCAGACGCTCTATTAAGGTTTCGGAAATCGACGCAAAGTCAGATTTCCCCACTTTTCTTCTGGACAGGGAAAAGGTTAGAAACCCATTGAGTGTTCCTAATAGGGAAAATAATCTTAGCATTCATGAGTTTATTCAACTCTTTTTTAACGGTCGGTTTGAGCTTAGGGTGTATTTTTCTCAATTTTTGTTGAAAGGGTGAGGTTTGGGGTTTCATAGGAATGACATGTTGTATGATGTTAGGATCGAAATTTTTAAGGTCATCATACGTCCATGCAAAGACATCTTTAAATTCTTTAAACAATTTAATAAATGTAGCTTTTTCTTGCTCAGAACACCCTACCCCTAAATTAATGCACTGCGGATTGTCCTTAGTTCCTAAGTTTACTTTTTCATATGATAACGAGGAACTATTGGTTTTACAGTTGACCTATTTTTTGAATTTATCTTGAAGATCATAAAATTTCTTTAATCTACCTACAGATTTAGGGATCGAATTTACCATGTCCGATGAAGATTCAGGAGTTCTCGGATCTGGTATTACCGTGAAATCGCACAAATTGTCGTCGTGAGTGCATTCATCTATCACCGTGCCTTGAAAATTTTCTTCCACATGCATGAATCTAATAATCTTTTGATCGTCATCGAAGACTCTCCAATTCGTGATGTTGTCAGGAATAGATGGCCTGAACAACAACTCAACGAAGAATGCATCCGGGGACAAGCCTTCTGCAGGAAAGAGTTTGGAAGCTACGTTAGCTAATAGATCAGCTTCAGAGTTATTCAATCTAGGAATAGAATTTATATTGAAAGCAGAAAATTTATTCATTAAATTCCATACCTCGGATTGGTAGCTTTTAAGATGCAGAGACAGACAGTGGATAGAATCTCTTACCTGTCTAACTACGATTTCAGAGTTGCCAAAGACAGTCAAATTTTGAATGTTCATGTCTATATATTTTCTGAGACCTTGCAGTAAAGCCTCATATTCTGCAGTGTTATTAGTACATTCAAATTCTAACCTACATGCAATCAGAGTTTTGTTACATGCCTGGTCGATAATAACGCAGCCCGCACCTGCTCCTTCTTTGGAATTTGACCCGTCGAAATAAAGAGACCAAATTTGATTTTTATCGAGTGCATCAGACCATTGTGTAGAGGCTGTTGTTTGCGCATATGCTACAATCTCGGACTGTTGTTCTGGATTGGTGATAACTGAAGCCTTGGCCATGAAATTGCCGAAAAAGGTATCCATCCCTTGTACTCTGGGTGAATCAGCAGAAGGTGTAAATGGTTCATTGGGATCGTTCAAATCTGTGACCATGAACTTAAGGTAGCGTTCACAATTTACCTTGATCTTGTTGGGTTTTCTGTTCTCTGGAAGCCATAGGTGAGACCAATCTGTCGCGAAATAGCCATGTAGTTGCTCCGACCAGTCCCTGCTTAAAAATAGACCATACACTTCTGGAATATCCACAACAATAATATCAATGACTTGATGAACTTTAGGGTTAGACGATAATCTTATAAGCACATTCTTTAATTTGCCTATGACCTTAACACTAGTTCGATCAAGTTGTATGATCTTTAAGGTGGAGGGTTCAACTTCAGCGTTAATCTTCTGACACATAGACCATGGCATCACATTGGATGACACTCCTGAGTCTACCATACAATTGTGCATGTTTCTATTAAAGATTTTGAAAGTTAACAAAAATGGAGGTATATTTTTTCGAGTACTAAGGGTGGTAGTTTGTGGTTTCTTACTCGCAGTTTCTAAAGGTACTTTATCTACATTATTTACATTATTTACATTACTTACAGGAAGGCTTCCTTTATCATGAGAATCGGGATTGTTTTTAGTGGAAGTCTTCTGAGGAACTTTGTTCTGCACAACCTTGTTAACACTTGAATTACCATTTTTTCCATTCTTTGAGATATTATGTAACATTTTTTGTAGAAGAAATGGAAATTTCAATAACTCATAAACAAAAATGTTAGCCCTTAACTTTTTAAGATCTTCAACTAAATCATAATCTAAGTTGGGGTTTACATGACTCTGTTTAGTCTCGTCTGGTTTAGATTGCTTTGGAGACACAGTCGTAGTATTTTCGGCAGAAGATTTGCTTGTTGTCTTACTCCTAGTATTATAGGGATGGATTGTTTCAAAGTTAGCTTGAAAGATGCTATCCGAGAAGTGTCCAAAAATGTTTGGAGAAGACTCTTCTTCTTGAACTGTCTCTTGTTCAACTACCTCCTCATGAATATCAGGAGGCCCCAAGTTATCCTAGGTTTCTAGAATTGTTTGAAGGGCATATTGGAGACTTTCTAGATTAAGACCTTCAGTATTCGAATTAGGTCGGTTGGTGGGAAAAGGCTTCCTGAATGGGGGCTTGTAAGGCCCTTTGCTTTATGAAGCTTCTTCGGCCGTCCTTTTCAAATCTATAACTTGATTTGACAGTTTTTGAACGACTTTAGTTAAGTTTTCTAAATCAAAGCTTTCAGGTTGTGTTTTACTTTGAGTAGGTCTAGGGAGGATTTCGATCTTCTTTTTGGAAGATGAACTAGTTTCTTTTCATTGCTAGTAGCGTCTTTTAAACTAAGTATGTCTTTTTCAATCTGGCTGGCCTCCTCGAAGACCTCTAACAACGTGGCTTTCTTAGATCGTTTAACCCAAATGGATATACTTTGATGCAAGGCTTTAGTATAGTATGCTATGATCTCAGCAGGCATGGAATCTGTAGGGATTCGGTTCTTAAGTGTTAAGAATCTTTGATTAAAGTCTTTAATTTTCTCTTTTGGGTTCATTTTTAAGTTAGAGAGCTCAATGACGAGGACTTTTGGAGGCTTACCATCTCTGAACTTTTCCAAAAAGAAGGATTCAAACCTTTCCCAAGACACGATGGTATGGGGTTGTTGGGAAAAGTACCATGTAGATGCATTGCCCTCAAAAGTATAAGGGAACAACCTACAGACTACGTCTTCGTGCTCGACATTGTGAAGTCTTATGGCTAACATAAATTTTTTAATGTGATCTTCATCGATTTGTTTTGAGTCAGGGTCAAACTTGGGAAGCCACTTCTTCAGATCTTTGGGTAAGGGATGCTAAGCTCCAGGTACAGCTACGACATCCTGGTCGAGCCAAGGTCTAGCAGGATTGTTCTGGTTGTCCATTGGTGTAGTGGGTGTGGAAGGCTATGAAGGGGAATTGCCTTTGGTAGAAGGATCTTCTCCCAAAGAAAAAGGGGATGATGGAGGTGGTGAGGGAGGTATTCTAGATCCTCTTGCAGTAGGAGTGAGGATTGGATCTGTAGGGTTCACAATGAGGTTAGTGCCTCCTAGTTCTTCTCTGATATCAGAGAAATCTAGAGGTTGGTCCAAAGGTCGATTTGGTTGCCTTAAACGAGCTAAGGCACTATGAGTTCTTATGAGAGATTGGCGGACAATCTCTTGTATGTCACCACCTATAGGATTTGGGGTTGTGTTGGCAGCCAACCCATTTTTTTGATTGCTCTCAAAAAGCTGCCTACACCCCTTGTCGTATTACGACAAATAATTGTCGCATTGTGCTTTTAGACGTTCGTCTCATTTTTGCAACCGTTGCAATTCAATTTCGACTCAGTTTTCACAACTGCAAGTGTGAAAACACCTCTTTCGTTGCTAAGATTGTAGTCGTCTTTGGTTGATTTGCTGAAAGATACTTGATCACTGGTTTATCACATGACTGCTAAAGGTTTTATTGAACTTATGTTCTTGAGCATTATCTTACTTTGATTGCACGATTGGATATATTTCATTGTTAAACCTTTGGGCATAAAAGTTATTGGTCTTGTTCTTAGCTTACGAAAATTATAATGGATTTGGTCATATTGTTTTTATCCTTGGTT
Source organism: Picea engelmannii (assembly GCA_009831015.1). Classification (NCBI taxonomy): domain Eukaryota; kingdom Viridiplantae; phylum Streptophyta; class Pinopsida; order Pinales; family Pinaceae; genus Picea; species Picea engelmannii. Next base: position 184,041 of record ML797546.1, read on the forward strand.
TTGGACTTTCACTCGATTATTATATGAAGAAATTTTGATTGCATGGTTCTAAGACTTTAGAATACAAACATATACAATATGCACCGAATACATGGATAAGTTTATAAGGTATGATAGCAATGGTTCAAGGCGCATGAGTTAATCATATTCGACTTTACAAATCGATACTTGACATACTATGTTTGCAATGGTGGATTATACGTTGAATGTTTCATAAGTCCCGAGCTATGTAAACCCTGTGATTAAGCGATTGATTAAACGATGGAATTGGCACGTAGAATCGATAGTTAATGTTGGTACTATGTTTGTTTTAAACTTAACACTTGGCGCATTATTATCATACGAGGTGTTGGTTCTGACTCGGATGAATGGCACGTAGAAGTGGTGATTCACCCATTCGCTGGTTGATGCATCTGTTTAAATGA